>OY731401.1:11310822-11402046 GCA_963425845.1 Sphenostylis stenocarpa
CCCTTTATGGTTGTTCAGGTTTCCTAGCGGGTTTACCCTAACTTTTGCGTAGCCCCCTTTGTGGGTTTCCTACCGGGTATCTTGCCCTCTCTTTTTGGCCTTTAGCTTTTATGGGCTTCTTTTGATTTTTTGTTTTCTTTTTGTACAACATTGGCGAAACACGGCTTTACTTATGACCAGGTAAAACTTTATTTTATGCTTCTAGTCAATCAGTGGTGATGAATTTGACTTTTATTTTGGTCAATGGCGCATTTTGATTACTTTGACACACTTTTGAAAACGTTTGCTTAAACATGGTTATTAATGAGGTTTAGACATTAATAGCAAGAAGAGAAGCAGATAGTAAGAATGACATTCTTTGTAATTAATAGGGAAATGTGTGCCCTACAATGCTCGGGGGTCAGGCTAGCCCCGAGGAGTAATATCTAATAGTCATTGGATTTACAAACCCTAAGAATCTGAAGGAGAACACCTAATGACTAAAGTTGCTTTTGACGCTTGAACCCCTCTATTTGGGAAAATCTGATTCAAGGTGCAAAGGGGAGACTTCCCTTTTCTCTGTGCAGCTTGATCCTTTGTAGGGTCATGCCCTAGGCCATGCTTTAAAGGATTGTCTTTAAAATCTGGTGGCTCCCTTATTCCTTGAGAGTTTCTAATGAGCCCTTGGTTTGGGCGATATCCATATTTTCTCATCATGTGGGTCACCTTCATATTGTTGGGGAAGTCTTTTCATATTGGCAAAAGATATTTCAAAGGTCTTCTTCAGCCGCATCCATTCAAGGTAGGGCAAACGACTTGCTTGATCCGAATGCCGTCTCTAGCTCAAACTATGACTAGCTTGTCGCCTACCCTGAGTTTGTCTCTTTGGCGGAGCGTTGAAAGAATTGCCTCAGCGTCATGAATCCAAAGTCTATTCAATTTCCTCTTTGGATTATGTTTTTCTTCGGTCTCTTTATTTCTTCCTTTATTCTTGGGAGCATTGTCTTGTAGCTCCTCGGGGCAGTAAATTTTTCCATTTCTTGTTGTGCCCCCAATGCCGACTATGCTGGAGATATCTTCATTGATGGACAATGTTTTTGTGTATCTCCATGGTACTACTTTTTTGACGTGGGAGGCATGAACAAACGTGATGACATCCTTGCCCCCTTTTCCTTATTTACTCAGATGAGCAACAGTTGAGGTTTATTATCCTTCTTAGGCGGATCAACCGTTGGAGATAACTTGACGACAAAAGGTTTGCTCTTCATCCTACTTCGATTTGTGGAAAACACATCGACTAATCATTTCTTTTTATTATCTTATTATTATTAAAGTGACAATGAATGCAATTTATGAATGCAATTCATGAATGCAATAGACGGTTGAGGAGATGATGAAAACGAACAATTTATTTATTTCATCCAGACAGTGTACATTCCTCAATGCAATGTTTCGAAGTACACATTTTTTTTTTAAAAAGCGGAGAAGCCTAAATGAAACCATAGGCGGGCAAATATTTCTATTTATTTTCTTTTTGACTTCCCGTGCATTTCATGCGAATGCCCTAATCGTCTTTTCATGGTATTGAGGAATGTCCACTTCTTCGACTGTCTATTATTAGATGATGTTATGAGGATGAAGTTTGGTGGATGCATGTATGCAAGTGTTTGTTTTTTCCTAAACATTATCATGTTTTATTTTCTAACATGATGTATGATAGTGTTTGGGATTTTGAATTTTTTTTTTTTTGTATGCAGATGAGGGCATGAAGAATACCAGCCGCTTTCTAAAATGCAAAATGATTTTTATTGTTTAAAATGAATGATTTATGAGATGGATATTCCTTAAGACAATGACTTACGTATCCTCCTCAAAGTTTACACTTTGTGGGGTATCATACCCACCTTGGTGTAATGGTTCCTTCCCCATCATAGACTTGACAAGTATAATGGGAGTCACCATCACACCTTAGTACACGTGTCCCTTCCTTGTCGCGAAGGTCACAAATGTGCTCGGGGCCTCTTTCGCCATTGTCTTAGGGATATCTAGTGTTCCCTAAAATGAATGTATTTATGCATGCACCAGTACAAAAGGGCAGCAGATGTTCAAAGTGGCATAACTTTTGACTGGGATGTCCGATTTGGACGCACAACATATCAAAACGAAGAGAAAAGGGTGAAGAACCAAATTGCAAATACCCAAAGGGTATTTGGCCTGGTAATTTTCCCAAAAAACGCTTCTAAGACCCACTTTTCAGGGGTTTATTAAAATGATGCGTATGCAGACTCTCCTTATGCATTTATTTTTTTTCTTGATTTTCCCACTTATGACATGATGCAATATGAATGATACGACTTTGTCAAAATTCTAAATGTTTTGATTTTGTTATTATTATTTTATTTATTTTGGATTTATTTTTTTATTTTTTTTAGCCTTTTATCTCTTCTGTCGGAACTGCGTGGCTACTTAGCTTACAAAGAACTTGAAACCAGGCTAGCTAAAACGCAGACTGTCCGAGATAAGGGTGTTTATTTGCAAAAATATTTTTTTGTGATTTTTCTTCTGTTGTTTGGTTATGCTATGCAACAAACAAATGCAACAAACATATGCACACACAATTCGATCATCCACGAACAGGCGAGAATTCGTTTTTATCACGAGGTAGGGTTTTCCTGCAGAAAAGTGCATTGGCGAGGGTTGGTTCTAACTGTTCTCACCAGGCTAAGGCCCCCAAGGTGCCCCCATTATAGGGTCCCCACTCTCCAGCCGTCCGACCATGCTTAGCACTAAGGTCGTAGTCAGTCTTGTCGCCAAAAGAGGAAGGTTATCACCTTAAGTGGTGGTTTCCGATCACACTGGTGGGCTCAAGGCCCTCACTACAGCGAACCATACCTGCCACCCACTCCCTATGGTTTTCTCACTTGCCCCCGGGTATAGAGGGAACTGTTGTGTGCAAAGGTTTGTGTACAATTTGTATTTCACACAATTGCGGAAGTATAAACAGACAACATTTATTTAAAGCCAAGCAATAAAACATGTTATAATACAAGTTAAGGGCAAAAGCGTTATTTTCTTGGTTTATTTATTTTTTAAGCTGGCCCATCACTAAATGGGATCAACTCTCGAGGCTTCCCCAGTGGAGTCGCCATCTGTTGCCGCCGTCAAAAAGAGATGACGGTCGGAGTGACGTGATGGTTTTGACCCTTTTTATTTTCGCGTTTTTGTATGGGTGTGTCGCCGCTGTCCGTTCCGACGTCCTGGGACGTCTCGAACGTTAATGCGAGCGGTCGCGAAAAGATGGTTGAGACTCGCGTTTTTTGTTAAAATTATGTTCATTGCTTCCGAGGTGCTCAACACTGAACTATCCTCTAAAAGAAGCAAGGTTTTCGAAAAGGGTTCTTTTGGAGTCGCCACCAATGTTTTGACCATAAACATTGGAAAAGGAGAAAAAGGCATTGATTTTAATAAAAACCAACTTGGCCATTATGACCAGAGTCGGGTAAGGGAGTTAGTTACGTGTGGGGAAGGTATTAGCACCCCACAACGCCCCTTTCGGGTTCCCTATGACGGATTAATTCATTTAAGTTAAGATTACAAAAAATTACGCGATTACCCTTATTTTATTCGTACAATAAATATGGCTATCTACATGATTTTATTTACATTTTATGAAGCAATAAATAAAGCAGTAAAGGAGAAGAGATTTGAGAAGAACCTCCGTAGCAAGCTTTATATATCAACTCTGTTACAATAAGGACGCTTTTCGGCAGTCCCTCGCTCTACAATGACTCTCCTCTCGATTACAGACTCGACTCGACTAAATTTTCTAGAAGAATCGAATGCCGGAATACAAATTCCTTAACTGATTGTTACCTTTTAAAGGCAATCAGAAAGATCATTCGAGATAGGGAGAGAAGTAGACAAGTCTTCTGAGTTGTCTGGGGTGTGAGGTGTGACAAATGAGGCTCCTATTTATAGCCATTTTTCGCCTGTAACTTTGGGATGGGCGTCTGGGTTGGGACAGCCATCCCAAACGCATTTTCCACGTTGTCCCAATCTGGGACGGCCAGTCTGGGTTGGGATGGCCGTCCCAAATGCAATTTAACACAGGCTGGGACCCCCTGAGGTTTGGGACGGCCGTCCCAAGTTTGGGACGCGCGTCCCACTTGCATAATGACAGTTGGGACGACCGTCCCAACTCTGGGACGGTGGTCTCGGCCTGTTTAGTCCAGTGTTCGCGTTCTGGGACCCCCGGGAAGCTTTCCTTTCCTTTTTCGGACGTAGATTGATGCCAATGTGTGTCCGTTGAAGCTTTATCTTCATGTAGGAAGTCTTATTGGCCTTTAAAGTGCCGGGCGAGCTTTATCTCTGCGTAGGAAGTCTCCTTTGCCTTTATTGTGTGGATGGGTGACCTCCGTCTTATTGCAAAAAAAGTCTTCTTTTCCTTTATTTGGGAAACCGGGTGAACTTTGTCTTTGTGTGAAGTTCCCCTAGCTTTTATTTGAGAGGCCGGGCAAAATTAGGGGTCTACAGCTGCCCCCCCTTCACCTGCCAGACTAATTTGTTGGTTTAATATACCGACAAAGTTAGTTGGTAGGGGAAGGAGTTCCCTTTTGCCCGGTTATCCTTCGGATGCTGCTCCTTTGCTGATCCTCCGGATGATAAATATTTTGATAGGTACCAACCCCTATCTGGTTTGAGCCTCCTTTTATAAAGCTCTTGTTAGTACTTACCCTCACCTGGTATAAGTCTGTATTTTACTAGACTTTTGTGAGTACCTACCCCCACTAGGTATGAACCTTGTTTTACAAGGTTTTGGTGAGTACCTACCCTCACCCAGTATGAGTTCGCCTTTTGCTAAACTCTTGTGGGTACTTACTTCCGAGGTGCTCAACACTGAACTATCCTCTAATAGAAGTAAGGTCTTTGTAACCCATTTTTTGTAATGCTTCAGGTGAGTATTTTTACTCTACCCGAGGCATTTTGCTAAGTTTTGATGAGTACCTACCCTCATCTGGTAAAAAACCTTATTTTTAAGGTTTTGGTGGGTACCTGCCCCCACCTGGTACGAATCTGCATTTTTGCTAGATTCTAGTGGTTTTTACACCTTCACTTGGTGTGAACCCGCATATTGACTAGGTTCCAGTGGATTTTACACCCCCACTGGGTGCAAACCTGCATATTGACTAGGTCCTAATGGATTTTACACCCCCATCGGGTGCGAACCTGCATATTGACTAGGTCCTAATGGATTTTACACCCCCATTGGGGGCGAACCTGCATATTGACTAGGCTCTAGTGGTTTTTACACCCCCGTTGGGTGCGAACCTGCATATTGACTAGGCTCTAGTGGTTTTTACACCCCCACTGGGTGCGAACCTGCATATTGACTAGGTTCTAATGGATTTTACACCCCCACTGGGTGCGAACCTGCATATTGACTAGGCTCTAGTGGTTTTTACACCCCCACTGGGTGCGAACTTGCATATTGACTAGGCTCTAATGGATTTTACACCCCCATTGGGTGCGAACCTGCATATTGACTAGGCTCTAGTGGTTTTTACACCCCCACTGGGTGCGAACCTGCATATTGACTAGGCTCTAATGGATTTTACACCCCCACTCGGTGCGAACCTGCATATTGACTAGGCTCTAATGGTTTTTACACCCCCACTGGGTGCGAACCTGCATATTGACTAGGCTCTTGTGGGTACCTACCCCCACCTGGTACGAATCTGCATTTTGGCTAGATTCTAGTGGTTTTTACACCCCCACTGGGTGCGAACCTGCATATTCACTAGGTTCTTCTCATTCGATCTTTTGATTGATGAGTTCATACCCTTAATGGGCTTTCGGAGAAGTATTGGCGGCTTACTATCTTTGATTGTGCGCCTATTCCTTGGGGAATGATTTGGTTTTTCTTCTTGACTTTTAGTCATCCGGTTTTTACCGGGGATTTCATTGTTTTGGCTTTTTCTTTTAGCCATCCGGCTTTTGCCAGGGATTTCATTGTTTTGGCTTTTTTCTTTTAGCCATCCGGTCTTGGCCGGGGATTCTTTGTTTTTGGCTTTTTCTTTTAGCCATCTGGCTTTTGCCGGGGATTTCATTGTTTTGGCTTTTTAGCCATCCGGTCTTGGCCAGGGATTCTTTGTTTTTGGCTTTTTCTTTTAGCCATCCAGCTTTTGCCGGGGATTTCATTGTTTTGGCTTTTTAGCCATCCGGTCTTGGCCGGGGATTCTTTGTTTTTGGCTTTTTCTTTTTAGCCATCCGGCTTTGCTGGGGATTTCTTATTTTTGGCTTTTCTGTTTAGCCATCCAGCTTTGTCGGGGATTCTTTGTTGGTTGCCTCTTGTTTAGGCAGGAGTCCTCTGGAGATTTTGAATTCTCTTCTTGATTGTGCCTCTTGATTAGGCGAAGATCCACTTGGGGATTTTGTTGTGCCTCTTGATTAGGCGAATGCTTCAATAGTGGTGAAGACTTTGAGGGCTTGGATTGCCTCTTATAGGTTGATTTCCCATTTCTTGGGGATATCAGTTTTTGCTTGCTTTGTTGAAAAGTGAAGGCTTTGTACTTCACCGGGGATATCCGTCTTTGGGCGTTATGAGCAACTAACTTCCCTATGGATATAATTTTGTAGTTTGCCTTTGTCGTAGGCTCACTGGGGTAGTTTTCTTGTTGATGATCCACTGGGGAATTGATTTCATTCCGGAGATCTATTTTGAACTGCCCCCAGAGGGAGAAATGGAGTTTTCGACTCTTTATGGGTTGTTGTTGTTTGAGCTGGCTTTGCCTAGGCTCTTATTTTGCTGGGGAATGGGTTTCTACCCTTTTCTTGCAATTTCTCTTTTTTTGCGATTTAGCTTTTGCATATGTGCTCCTTTTATGCACATTGGCTTGATCTTTGGATGAGAAAGATATCTTTTTTTCTTCCTCTTTTCTTTTTTTGGAGATCCCTGGGGAATTTTTCTTTGCTTCTTGGGGATCAAATCCTTGGTTTGATTTTTCATGATGGAGTCTTGGCTCCGACTTTTGTGACGCTCTTTTATTGAGCGAGATGAAGAGATTTTCTTCTTTTCTCTTTTTTGGGATTCACCAAGGAGTCTGTTTCCTGGGGGTCCAATTTTGATGATGGAGTCCTGGCTCCTGGCTTTGTGAAGCTCTTATTTGAGCTGGAAGATGGAAAAAATCTTTTGTTTTCCTCTTTTTGTAGACGTTTCTTGATATGCTCTGTTAGGAGACATTTATTTGACCTTTTTCTTGTGGTGGCCTCCGTTAGGGGATGAAAAGTTTTCCTTTCTTTTCCTCTTGTTGCCCCCTGGTGATGTGGAGGATTTGACTCCGTATGATCTTTGATGGACTCTTATGTAGTTCTTATTTTCCTTATTCTGCTTTGGGGAAGTGGCGGAGACTCTTGCATGAGTGTGCTTGATGACTCATGTGGCGATGAAGCTGAGTCGTGAGGTAATCTTTTTGTTTTGCCTCTGGAGTAGGCAAGGATCCGCTTGGGGATGATCAAGCCTTTCCGTTGGTTTTTCTTCATTGATGTACCTTCTTTTATTGGTATAGAAGGTTGCTGATTGCAGCTCTGAATGTTTGATGACTCACGTGGAGGTGCTGAGTCATGAAGTATTTTTCTGCCTTTGAATAGGCAAAGATCTTATTTGGGGATTTTCAAGCCTTTCTGTTGGCTTATCTTCTTTTATTGGTATAGAAGGTTGATGGTTGGAGCTAGTTTCCTTGAAGCTCCTTATTTTGCTGAAGATAATTTTGATTTTGCCTTTTTCTATCGCGATTTAATTTTATCGCGAATTTTTGAAATCCGGCTTTTTAGTATATCATGTGTGCCTTTTATTTTATAGTTTTTGTACACATGGGCTTTTGAAATGTGAAACAGAAATAACTACTTTTATTTATTACTGCTTTTTGTTTGGTACATTCAAGCTTTTTCAAAATACTAAAAATTATCTAAAGAGACTCCTCCTAATCGTCTGCCTCTGAACTGGAGTGGGAGGATGGTACTGGCGAAGGGAAGCGGCGGAGTAGGTGGCGCTGGAACCTTGCCTGAGTCTGGACCAAGCTCTCTATCTGACGGTCCGTCCTGTCTTGCCTAACAGTCAGCTGACTGAACTGCTGGCGTATAAACTGGAACTCTCCTTCCATGTATGCATGCTCCTCGTCCAAGCGTCGGTACAGGTCGGGGAAATCAGAATCTCGTGACTGCTGCTGGGATTCTGAGGTAGTAGGGATGTCTTGCGGTGTACCGAAGTCGCGCATATCCCATGAAATCGAGATGATAGGGTTTAAGATGAACCCTGTTCCTTCTTTGCTGAGGATATTCATGTGCGTCAGCACTCCTCCGTTGATTGGCTTTGGTTGGAGTTCAACAGGGAGGTCTTCTCCGTCAGTGCATCCCCAATACTCAGCCAAAGGGGTAAGGAGGGGAGCTATCATGATAGCTCCTGCTGGTCCCCGTGTACCGCATTCCTTTACGGCCTTCAGGAATGCGTATCCTGGATTGCACTTATGCCCTTGGTGCATACAGTAGACGATAAAGAGGTCAGCCAGCGTTACCTTCCCCTGGCTCTCCTTCCGGTTGTGTAGGGTCCCAGCAAGCAGTTTGTGGCATATGCGGAGCGGAGGAGAGAAGGATGCCCCCTTCAGGTGTGTGGGCAGGTTGTGAGCTCGAGTGATCTCCTTCCACATGTTAGTGGTGGTGAGAACAGCAGGCTTCTCCAGATATGCGGACCGATATTCTGGTGTCCTTGTGTCTGCTCGTTGGCAGAAACCCATGATGACATTGAAGTCATCCAGAACAGTGGTCCGATAGGCTCCATCCATCCAGTAGGAGACAGCTTGCGTTGGTGGCACTCCGGGAATTGTGGATGGCATTTCCATCATGTTGACAGAGGCAAGAAACTCCATTGTAGCGGTGCGATGGATTCGAGTAGATGGCTCACGGAGTAGAAAGTCCCATCCTATGTTGTGGATGAACCTTCTGACATCTTGCTCCCAACCAAATGTAGCAAGGATCTCGAAATCTAGTCGCAGCATAGGATACCAGGCAAATTGTTGGATATTTGCCAGTCGTTGTTGATGCGCCTTTGCCATCATCATGCTGGTGACAGGAGTTCTTCTAGCAGCAGTCCTAGTGCGCTTTCTCCTGGACGAGGCTTCTCCACGCTCCATTGTGACCTCTATTCTTTTAGGAATGCTAAAAATGTATAGAGAAGGAGGAAAAGCAAGATAGGAAGCTTGGAATGAGGTACCAAAGCTCAATCCCGCGCCCCACCTATATAGGCCGCGCTAGGAGGTTTGGGACGGCCGTCTGGGTTGGGACGACCGTCTCAAATGGCAAATTTGTTCATGGCCCAACCCCCACCTGAGACGCGCGTCTCAAACAAAAATTGGCACTTGGGACGGCCGTCTGGGCTTTGGGACGGCCATCTCAAGCTTCTGAAGTGGATTTTTGATTTTTTTGAGTTAATTTTCGTGTTTTTTGATGAATTTGAAGATAGGATTCCCTTCATTTATGCTTTAATGCATGCAATGCTTCATGATATGCATTCTATGATCTATTTCAGTTAATATTTTGAAAGTTTTAACTGATGTGCTTTAACTTCAGGTGCATTCTCGTTGTGCCTTTATGTTATTTTGTTTCTTGATCAACAAGCTAAGCTGTATTGGTTTGCCGTTCTGGACCTTTCTTGATATGGCCGAAGAGCTATCTTCCGTTCGTAGGGCAACTATCATATCAATGCCCTCCTTCCTTTCCTTAGGGATTTCGACCTTCCTATTGATCACTATGTTACCACATTCCCCTTTATTACTTGAATGTTTTATAGTGAAATGGTCAAGAGAAGAGAAAGAAAAGGATTTACAACAAAGGCTTGTGTTTTAGAGGGATATTTTTTATAATAGAGGTTTTTGTAAGAATGGCTAGCCAGGGTTAGTCTGTGTTTAGGCTAATTTAGATAACTATTTCATTCTTATGATGTGGCGTCGTTTGTTTACTGATTTATGGCACCTCTCTTTTTTTGTGATTGACTAACTTCCCTAGTCCGCCCTTTCGGGTTTTCAGCCTAGGATGCTGTGCTTATGTCCTAACTTTTGTCTAGGTTTCCCCCTTTTTTGTATTTATTTTTAAGGAATACCTAGCGGACTTTTAATAACCCTAACTTTTGCCCAGGTTACCCTTTATTATTGTTCGGGTCTCCTGCCGGGTTTACCCTAATTTTTGTGCAGCCCCCTTTGTGGGTTTCCTGCCGGGTATTTTGCCCTTTTATTTTCTTGTCTCGGCCTTTGACCTCGACGGACTTTTCTTTTTATATGCATATATTTTTTTTTTTGCACAACATTGTCGAAACTTGATTTGTCAAGATAGATTTCTTTGGTGTTTCTAGTTAGTCAATCATTTTTTACTTTACTTTGCGGCGCTTTAATTATTCGGACGCATTTGGAACAAAACATTTTATCTAAACCTTGTTTATTAAAATGGGGTATAGATACATTTAGTAAGAAAAGAAGCAGATAGTAAGAATAGCATTCTTTTGTAATTTCAGGGAAATGTGTGCCCTAAAGATGCTCGGGGGACGGGCATACCCCGAGGGGTGATCTCTAATAGTCACTAGGTTTACATCCCTTAGAATCAGAAGAAGGACACCTAATGACTAACGCTACCCTTTGCATTAATACCCCTCCTTTTCGGAATATCGTCTTCGAGGGGTAAGACTTCCCTGCTTTCCGTATAGTTTGATCTTTAGTGGGATCGTACCCTAAACCATACTTTAGCGGATTATCCTTGAAATCTGGTGGCTCTCTTATTCCTTGAGCATTCTTTCCGAGCCCTTGTCCTGGGCGATATCCATATCTTTTCATCATATGGGCCACCTTTGTATTACCAGGGAGTCTTTCTATGTTGGCAATTTCAAGTGCTTGAAAAGACGTTTCAAGAGCCTCTTCAGCCACATCCACATATGGCTGGACAGACGGTTTGCTAATCAGAAAGTCTTCTTCAGCTTGAACTGTGATGAGTTTATCATTTATCACAAACTTGACTTTCTGGTGGAGCGTTGAAGGTATTGCCTTAGCGCTATGAATCCAAGGTCTACCAAGGAGACAGCTGTATGCTGGCGTGATATTCATCACGTGGAAGTCTATGTTGAAAATAGTAGGTCCAATTTGGATTGGTAGACTAATTTCTCCTACTACTTCTCGTCTTGATCCGTCAAAGGCTCGAACCACAGTATTACTCGGGCGCATGTGGGCTCCTTGCACTGTTATTTTGTCGAGTGTACTTTTAGGCATAACATTTAAGGATGACCCATTATCCACAAGAACTTTGGAAATGAGATATTCTTTGCATTTGACAGAGATATGCAAAGGCTTATTATGATTTGACCCTTCTAAAGGGAATTCTTCATTAGTGAAAGTAAGGTGATTATTGGCTGTAATATTACCAATAATTCCTTCAAACTTGTCTTGGGATATTGCATGTGAAATGAATGATTCATTCAAAACCTTAACAGTGTGTTTCAATGCGGTTCCGAACTTATGATGAGTGATAACAAAGTTATCTTTGCTGGAGTACGATTGAGTTGATCGATGATAGAGTACTCACTTTGTCTTATGTACTGGAGTAACTCATCTGTCTCCTCCTTGGATTCCTTTTCTTCTTTGGCCTTACTTTTTGCTTTCTCTTTAGTATTTTCTTGTAATTCCTTGGGGGAGTATATTCTTCTGCTTCGAGTCATGCCCCCAATACCGGCTATGTTGGAGATATCTTGATTATCTGGCAATTCTTCTGAGTATCTCCAAGGTACAGCTTTATTCGATGAATAAGGGAAAGGACGCGGCACGAATAAACGTAAAGGTGTTATTGTTTCTTCCCTTTTATTGATTGGAATGATTAACGGTGCTTGTTTGTTATCATCTTCGAGTTTATTGACCGTTGTAGAGATTTTGATGACGAAAGGCTTCTTTTCCATTTTTCTGATTTGTGGAAAGCACATCAGTTAATCCTTTCTTTTTATTTTATTTATTAAAACGAGGAGGGATATGTGAATGTATGCAACTTATGAATGCAATAGACAATTTAAGGGAAAAAAATCCTTTTATTAGAAAGTGTGTATCCTTCTATACAATGCTTTGAAGCAAGTGTTGACAAAAGCAAAAAAGCTTGAAGAATCCTATAGGTAAATTAGGCTTTCTTCGTAATTCGTCTTCAGCTGTTGTCACGTGATTTCTGAGCGTCTTGATTTGCTCAGATACCGCCTGGCTCATATCTTCACTATATCGACGAGCCTCTTTTATCTTTTCTTCTTTATGTACGATCAAGGCTTGCTGTTGGTCAGACCTCTCTATTATTCGGTCTTTTTCACGAAGTAATTGACCATACTGAGCTAATCCATCCTTTTCTTTCTCATGTAGCTCCTCTAGGTCTACTCTGTATTTTTCAGCGGTTTCCCACCACTTCTGTGCTTCTGACCGAGTATTTGCTAGGTCGTCTTGCATTAGCTTGATCATTTTTGCCTGTTCTGCAAGCGTGCTCTCAAGATGTGCTATTTCGTCGTTCATGTCCCGGAACAGACTATCTTGCTCAAGTCTCGGAATCTTCAATGCTTGTTTTGTCTCTTCCTGATAATCAGCACAATCATTCTTAAGACGCTCTATTTCGTGGTCCTTCTTTTTACATTGCCTTTTTAGACCATCTATTATAAGGGTTGATTCTTGATCTTTTTCTTCAAAAGCCCTTAGCTGAGCTTCCATGACTTCAACCCTCTTGTTTAAGGCATTGACCTGCAATTGTAGCTCTTCATTTGCTAACGTTGTAGTGAATGCAGTAGATGGTTGGGGTATCCCTCTATTTTTCCTCCATTCTTCATATTCATGGGATGTAGATACCTGAACCTTTCCGAGTTCTTTATCTCCCATATAGACTGGTCTTTCCCATGCTTTCCGGACAGCGGATACTTCTTCAAAGCTATGGGAATAATGACATAGACTCAGCCCTCTGAGCCTTTCTTGAGTTGGCACGGTCTGGGTTCTCATAAGTTGTCTCATAGCCATCTTAGGAGAGTAGGCTATACAACCCCTGAGGCCTAGTAGTGGTATGCTCAGGTAATCTCCGCATCGTACAAGAATATAATCGGGTCGGAACCAAGGGCAAACCCATGATACGTGCTCTATGTTCCAGTTTTCTAACTCGGTCTTCCACTCTAAAGTTTGACGATGTTGAAGAGGGATTTTTGAAAAACTCCTTAGAAGATCAGGAAATACGCCCATGTGGCTTGAAGCGTAGAAATGAGTGACACCCCATACGTATAGCAATGAAGTGCAGCATCTAAGTGTTTTTCCCTGTTTCTGTCGACAGAATTCTACTGAAAGCAGGGTGTCAGCAAGGATTGCAGGTATAGGACTCTTTGAATATACGTCCCAGGCAAAAAATGCATCCATTGCAGCATGATCCACGATGTTCACATGGAATGAGAACAATATGATTCTGAACATTGCTAATGCTAGAGTTTTATTGAATGTAGACCAGTCCTTCTTTTCAGCCAAAGAGACTAAATGGTCTTCTATTATAGCCATTTTCCATCCTCGGATATTCCCTTTCCCCTCTAGGGTGGATTGATGAGGGGGCAGTCGTATGATGGTAGCAACCTTACTCACGGCTACATATATTCCCGAGCAGATATAGACCCCGCCTGACTGAGGCCATTTAACCATGAGTTCGTATTCTTCCAAGGTTGGTACTAAATCAAACTATGAGAACTCGAAGCAGTGTAAACTGGGACTCCAGAAGTGGACCAATGCTCTAACAAATATTGGATCAATGCTGATTTTCAGGAGGTCAAGAATTCTTCCGTAAGATTTCTCAAAACTAGCATAGACCTCCGGCGGCATATATGTACACAAATGCTTTAACTTCTCTACACGGCATAGAAGGATCTCCACTTTCTTTAATTGTCTATTACTGGATCCCTCCATTATCTAGCAGAAATGAAAATGCATGATATGAGGATGAGTTTTTGTAAATGCATGTATGCAAGTGTTTGTTTTTCTAAGTATTATCATGTTTTATTCCTAATATGATGCATGATAGTACTTGGTTTTTCTTGAAAGGAAAACTTATCTATATGAATGTTTATGGATTTTAATGAAGAGAGTCCTATTTTCTTCTCTTTTTATTTTTATGAACAAAAGGTAGTGTGAATTATAGGACTTATATTGAGAATCTTTTTATTTTGCAGCAGGTATTTTTATGGCTTTAATTTGTTTTTATATATTTTTTTATGACCTTTTATCTCCTCTGTCGGTCAACGTGGCTACTTAGCTTACAAAGAACCTGAAACCAGGCTAGCTTAACTGAAGACTGTCCGAGATAAAGGTCTTTTATCTTTTCACTTTTTGTGATTTTTAGGGTTTTTTCATTTTTTTGTTTGTTGTATGATTACCCTATGCTAATGAATCAATACAAATGCAGCAAACGTATGCACACACAATTCATACACCCACGAGCAGAGCCACGCTTATTTAATCACGAGGTAGGGTTTTCCTGCAGAAACGTGCTTGGTTTAGGCGGTTCTAACTGTTCTCACCAAGGCCAAAGGTCCCCAAGGTGCCCCCATTATAGGGACCTCTCAATCTCTCAGTCCTCAGGTCATGCACGGAACTCCGTGGCGACATCCTTAGACCAAAAGAAGAGAGTTATCACCTTGAGTTGGTGGTTTCCGACAACGGTTGTAGCCCCGTGTGCCAACAAGCCGGTCGTATCTGCCACCCACTCCCTATAGGTATTCACTCTTGCCCCCGGGTATAGAGGGACTGTTGTGTGCAGTTTGTATTTCAAACAATTTGCAGAAGTAATCATACAGCAGTTATTAAAGGCATACAATAAAACATACAGAAAAGGGTAAAGGCGTAATTTCAAATCTTTACTTAGTTTGAATTTTTCCGTCACTAAATGGGATCAACTCTCTAGCTTCCCCAGTGAAGTCGCCATCTGTCGCCGCCGTCCGTTCCAACGTCCTGGGATGTCTCGAACGTTAATGCGAGCGGTCGCGAAAAGATGGTTGAGATTCGCGTTTTTTGTTAAAATTATGTTCATTGCTTCCGAGGTGCTCAACACTGAACTATCCTCTAAAAGAAGCAAGGTTTTCAAAAAGGGTTCTTTTGGAGTCGCCACCAATGTTTTGACCATAAACATTGGAAAAGGAGAAAAAGGCATTGATTTTAATAAAAACCAACTTGGCCATTATAACCAGAGTCGGGTAAGGGAGTTAGTTACGTGTGGGGAAGGTATTAGCACCCCACAACGCCCCTTTCGGGTTCCCTATGACGGATTAATTCATTTAAGTTAAGATTACAAAAAATTACGCGATTACCCTTATTTTATTCGTACAATAAATATGGCTATCTACATGATTTTATTTACATTTTATGAAGCAATAAATAAAGCAGAAAAGGAGAAGAGATTTGAGAAGAACCTCCGTAGCAAGCTTTATATATCAACTCTGTTACAATAAGGACGCTTTTCGGCAGTCCCTCGCTTTCCAATGACTCTCCTCTCGATTACAGACTCGACTCGACTAAATTTTCTAGAAGAATCGAATGCCGGAATACAAATTCCTTAACTGATTGTTACCTTTTAAAGGCAATCAGAAAGATCATTCGAGATAGGGAGAGAAGTAGACAAGTCTTCTGAGTTGTCTGGGGTGTGAGGTGTGACAAATGAGGCTCCTATTTATAGCCATTTTTCGCCTGTAACTTTGGGATGGCCGTCTGGGTTGGGACGACCGTCCCAAACGCGTTTTCCATGTTGTGCCAATCTGGGACGGCCAGTCTGGGTTGGGATGGCCGTCCCAAATGCAATTTAACACAGGCTGGGACCCCCTGAGGTTTGGGACGGCCGTCCCAAGTTTGGGACGCGCGTCCCACTTGCATAATGACAGTTGGGACGGTCGTCCCAACTTTGGGACGGTGGTCTCGGCCTGTTTAGTCCAGTTTTCGCGTTTTGGGACCCCCGGGAAGCTTTCATTTCCTTTTTCGGACGTAGATTGATGCCGATGTGTGTCCGTTGAAGCTTTATCTTCATGTAGGAAGTCTTATTGGCCTTTAAAGTGCCGGGCGAGCTTTATCTCTGTGTAAGAAGTCTCCTTTGCCTTTATTGTGTGGATGGGTGACCTCCGTCTTATTGCGAAAAAAGTCTTCTTTTCCTTTATTTGGGAAACCGGGTGAACTTTGTCTTTGTGTGAAGTTCCCCTAGCTTTTATTTGAGAGGCCGGGCAAAATTAGGGGTCTACAGGGTGGTTACAACGCCTTTAGGTTGTCCGATAACCGGGCTAACCTAGGGGCGAGGTTTTCGAAAAGGTGTCCTTGGGTTGTCCGATAACCGGGCTAACCCAAGGACTTATTTTTGTGGGGTTCTGTGGAGTCGCCACCGATGTTTTTACCGGAAACATCGGAAAAGGGGTTTAAAAGGTGTTGGTTTTCAAAAACCAACTTTGGTGATTAGAACTAGAGTTGGGTAAGGGAGTTAGTTACATGGTAAAGGAAGTATTAGTTCCTTTACTACGCCCCTTTCGGGTTCCCTATGATAGGCCAGCTTTTATTGATAATAAACCGGAAAATATACTTTTGCCCTTTTTATTGTGCGGAATTTAAAAGTATGACTACATGGCCCTAATCTATTGCATAATGTAAATTTAAAGCGATAAAAGGGGAAAGGAAGAGTTTAAACCTCCGAAGCAAGCTTTCTTTTTATTTCTTTAAAACAAATGGGTGCTTTTTGGCAGCCCTTCACTCTACACAACGCTGGAAACTCTTCTAAACGCCGAAAAATACTCTCAGAGACACTCAAAAACTCCGGAAATGCGTCGGAGGGATTCTAGAGAGAAGTTTTTTAGAGAGAAGGGAGAGAAAATGCTTGAGGTGTGTGGAAATGAGGGGGGAGGACCCCTATTTATAGGTTTTCGCACTGTCAGGTGGCGAGACCGCCGGTCTCGTCTGACAGGGTCGAGACCGTCGTCTCGTCCAACGGGACCGCCGTCTCGACCTGCCAAGCGCGGCGAGACCGCCGTCTATGGAAACGAGACCGCCGTCTCGCCCTTCGCAGGTGGCGAGACCGCCGTCTCGTCAAGCGAGACGGTGGTCTCGCCACTTGCGTGAGGCGAGACGGCGGTCTGGGAAATCCAGAGGGCGGTCTCATCCCAACAAAGCGAGAAAACTTATTTTATCGTACAGAAACTCCCTCCTATCCTAGTATGGGCCCTAATAGTCTCTCCTAGTTGCTTGTTAGGCTTCGTCCATCTTCGAATAGGAGGCCTTCTGATCTTTATTTGGAGGCCGGGCAAGATTTGGGGTCTACACCAGCTAAACCTTATTGAAGAAAATGGTTGAATATTATATCTCACGAACAAGCCTATCAAAGGAAAATAAAAAAGACTTATGAAAAAGTCAACCTTCATATTTACCATAAAGAAGGATTTAATGGTAAATAAGTTGCTTCCAGCCCAAAACAATAAAATTGGAGTCCATTCCGACGTCCTGGGACATCTCGAACGTGAATGCGAGCGGTTGCGAAAAGATGGTTGAGACTCACATTTTTTGTTAAAAATATGTTCATTGCTTCCGAGGTGCTCAACGCTGAACTATCCTCTAATAGAAGCAATGTTTTCAAAAAGGGTTCTTTTGGAGTCGCCACCAATGTTTTGACCATAAACATTGGAAAAGGAGAAAAAGGCATTGATTTTAATAAAAACCAAACTTGGTCATTATAACCAGAGTCGGGTAAGGGAGTTAGTTACGTGTGGGGAAGGTATTAGCACCCCACAACGCCCCTTTCGGGTTCCCTATGACGGATTAATTCATTTAAGTAAAGATTACAAGAAATTACGCTATTACCCTATTTTATTCGTACAGTATTTAAATATGGCTATCTACATGGTTTTATCTACATTGCATACAGAAAGCAGTAAATAAAGCAATAAAAGGGAAGAGAATTGAGAAGAACCTCCGAAGCAAGCTTTATATTATAAGTCTTTTACATAGAGGACGCTTTGCGGCAATCCTTCACTCTACAACGACTCTCCTCTCGAATAAACTCGACTCGACTAAAATTTTCTAGAAGAATCGAATGCCGGAATACAAATTCCTTAACTGATTGTTACCTATTAAAGGCAATCAGAGAGATCATTCGAAGGAGGGAGAGAAGAAGACAAGTCTTGGAGTTTTCTGGGGTGTGGAGAATGACAAATGAGGCTCCTATTTATAGATTTTATTGCCTGGAAATCTGGGACGGCCGTCTGGGTTGGGACGGCCGTCCCAACTGTGCGTTTTACACTGGGCCAAGCTGGGGGGAGGTGGGACGACCAGTTTGGGTTGGGACGGCCGTCCCACTTGAATTTTGGGGCTTGGGACATGCGTCCCAAAGGTGAGACGTGCGTCTCACTTGTTTTTTGATGTTTGGGACGGTTGTCCCAACCTGTCTTGGCCTGTTTTCGCGTTCTGGGACCCCCGGGAAGCTTTCCTTTCCTTTTTCGGACGTAGATTGATGCCGATAGATGTCCGTTGAAGCTTTATCTTCATATAGGTAGTCTTCTTGGCCTTTATTAAGATTCCGGGCGAGCTTTATCTTCGTGTAGGAAGTCTCCTTAGTCTTTATTGTGTGGATGGGTGAACCTCGTCTTGTTTGCGGGAGGTCTTTCTCGGTTTTTTGATATGAAGCTGGGTGAACTTTATTTTCGTGTGAAGTTTCCCTAGCCTTTATTTTGAGAGGCCGGGCAAAATTAGGGGTCTACAGCTGCCCCCCCTTCACCTGCCTAATTAATTCGTTGGTTTTAATATACCGACAAAATTATTCGGCAGGGGAAGGAGTTAACCCTTTTGCCCGGTTATCCTTCGGATGCTGCTTCTTTGCTGATCCTCCGGATGATAAATATTTTGATAGGTACCAACCCCTATCTGGTTTGAGCCTCCTTTTATAAAGCTCTGGTGAGTACTTACCCTCACCCGGTATAAGTCTATAGTTTACTAGACTTTTGTTGCTACCTACCCCCACTAGGTATGAACCTTGTTCTTACAAGGTTTTGGTGAGTACCTACCCTCACCTGGTATGAGTTCGCATTTCGCTAAACTCTTGTGGGTACTTTTCTTCCGAGGTGCTCAACACTGAACTATCCTCTAATAGAAGCAAGTCTTTGTTCCCGCTTTTAGAAATGCTTCTGGTGAGTATTTTTACTCTACCCGATGCATTTTGCTAAGTTTTGATGAGTATCTACCCTCATCTGGTACAAAACCTTATTTTTAAGGTTTTGGTGGGTACCTACCCCCACCCGGTACGAATCTGCATTTTTGCTAGATTCTGATGAGTACTTACCCTCATCCGGTACAGACCTTATTTTTAAGGTTTTGGTGGGTACCTACCCCCACCCGGTACGAATCTGCATTTTTGCTAGATTCTGATGAGTACTTACCCTCATCCGGTCTGAACCCCGTTCTGCAAGGTTCTGATGGGTACCTACCCCCACCTGGTCCGAATCTCGTTCTGCAAGATTCTGATGGGTACCTACCCCCACCCGGTCCGAACCCCGTTCTGCAAGGTTCTGATGGGTACCTACCCCCACCCGGTCCGAATCTCGTTCTGCAAGATTCTGATGGGTACCTACCCCCACCCGGTCCGAACCCCGTTCTGCAAGGTTCTGATGGGTACCTACCCCCACCCGGTCCGAATCTCGTTCTGCAAGATTCTGATGGGAATCTCGTTCTGCAAGATTCTGATGGGTACCTACCCCCACCTGGTCCGAACCCCGTTCTGCAAGGTTCTGATGGGTACCTACCCCCACCCGGTCCGAATCTCGTTCTGCAAGATTCTGATGGGTACCTACCCCCACCCGGTCCGAACCCCGTTCTGCAAGGCTCTGATGGGTACCTACCCCCACCCGGTCCGAATCTCGTTCTGCAAGATTCTGATGGGTACCTACCCCCACCCGAGTCCGAATCTCGTTCTGCAAGATTCTGATGGGTACCTACCCCCACCCGGTCCGAACCCCGTTCTGCAAGGTTCTCAGGATGCACTTTTTGGTAGTTAATCCTGTGATTATCTGTTTTTGGAGATGTGTTAGCGGCTTACTTGTTTCTGATTATGCGCCTATTCCATGGGGAATAATTTGTTTTGACTTTTTTAGTCATCCGATTTTTGCCGGGGATTCTTTGTTTTTGGCTTTTTTCTTTTAGCCATCCGGTCTTGACCGGGGATTCTTGTTGATTGCCTCTTTTTAGGCAGGAATCCTCTGGGGATTTTGAATTCTCTTCTTGATTGTGCCTCTTGATTAGGCGAAGATTCATTTGGGGATTTTGTTGTGCCTCTTGATTAGGCGAATGCTTCAATAGTGGTGAAGACTTTGAGGGTTTGGATTGCCTCTTACATAGGTTGATTTCCCATTTCTTGGGGATATTAGTTTTTTGCTTGCTTGTTGCAAGTGAAGGCTTTGTGCTTCACTACGGATATCCGTCTTTGGGCGTTATGAGCGATTAACTCCCTGTGGATATAATTTTGTAGTTTGCCTTTGTCGTAGGCTCACTGGGGTAGTTTTCTTGTTGATGATCCACTGGGGAATTAATTTCATTCCGGAGATTTGTCTTGAATTGTCCCTCTAGGGAGAAATGGAGTTTTTCGATTCCTTATTGTCTGCTGTTGTTTGAGCTGGTTTTGCCTAAGCGCTTATTTTGCTGGGGAATGGGTTTTTACCCTTTTCTCGCGATTTCTCTTTTTTTGCGATTTGGTTTTTTGCATGTGTGCTCTTTTTATGCACATTGGCTTCTTCTTTGAATGAAAAGATATCTTTTTCTTTTTTTCTTTTCGGTGATCCCTGGGGAATTTTCCTTTATTTCTTGGGGATCCAACTTTGATGATGGAGTCTTGGCTCTTGGCTTTGTGAAGTTTTTTATTGATCGGGGTGAAGATTTTTCTTCTTTTCCTCTTTGTGGAGATTTTTCTTGATATGCTCTGTTTAGAGACATTTATTTGGCCTTTTTCTGTAGTGGCCTCTGTTGCGGATGAAAAAATTTTCTTTCTTTTCTTTTTATTGCCCCCCGGTGATATAGGGAACTTAACTTCATATGATGGGCTCTTGTGTAGCCCTTGTTCTCCGTTGGGGAATGAAGCGGATATCCTTATATGAGTGTGCTTGATGACTCATGTGGTAATGAAGCTGAGTCATGAAGTAGTCTTTTTCATTTTGCCTTTGGAGTAGGCAAGGATCCTTTTGGGGATGATCGAGCCTTTCCGTCGGCCTTTCTTCTTTGTTGATGTCTTTTCTGGATGGAAGGATGCTAATTGCAGCTCCAAGTGATTTATGTTTGACGACTCATGTGGTGGTGTTGAGTCGGGGAGTATTTTTCTGCCTTTGAATAGGCAAGGATCCTCTTGAGGATGATCAAGCCTTTTCCATTGGCTTTTCTTCTCCCTCTTTTATTGGTGTAGAAGGTTGATGGTTGGAACTAGTTTCCTTGAAGCTCCTTATTTTGCTGAAGATAATTTTGATTTTGCCTTTCGCGATTTTGATGTTCATATGTAGACTGGATTCTGGCGCCTCCTGTTTTCAATCACAAGTATGGAGACTAGCCTACTTATATGCATGTTTAATATTCTTGTTTGAAGAAAATTATTTTTTCTTGATTTTGACAAAGTCGTATTATGCAACTACTTTGTGTGTGGATGACCTAAATGCAATCTATTTGTTTATTTATTTTCGATGCATTTAGAAAGTAACTGGCCTTCTCCTGTTGGCTTCTTAGGAATATGCCGATGGATCCCTCTTTTATGACCATGATGATGGGCTCATCTTTTATTTATCTTTTGGTTTTAGCCCTATCTTTTGCCTAGACCGCCCTTTACGGGTTTTTGATTTAGCGGGCTGCCTTAATTTTTGCCTAGAATATTTTAGGGGGCTTTTGCCTTATCTTTTGCCTAGACCGTTCTTTTGGGATTTCCGATCTAGCAGGCTACCCTGATTTTTACCTAAAAATATCCTAGCAGGCATTTGTTATTTTCTTATTATTTTTATATGCTTCCCTTTTTTAGATGCATGTTTGATTTTTGATTAAAAAGTCTTTGCACATATTTATGATTTATCAATAAAAGGCATTTCCATAATATTTGGTCAAGAGAAAGGAAATGAAAGGGAATTTTATTGATAAATGAGCAAAAGTTTATTTCTTTTACAGAAGGATTTCAAGAGATATTTAGAAGAATGGGTAGTCGGGGTTGGTCGATCCGTATAGGCTTGAACAAGTCATGTCTATGATATCTCGCCCCAGTTCTCCTAATTGCTTCAGTTGAGATGCTCGAGCTCAGAGTGAAGACTATGCAGATTGCTTGCTTCTGGAAGAATGTTACTTTAGCCGCCTTTTCGGTTTTCGACTAAAGTAACCATTGCTCTTAGTTTCTTTTTTTATTTACTTTTTTTTTACCTCTTCTTTTTGCCTAGGACGTATCCTAGCGAGGAATATGGACCCTATCTTTTGCCCAGGGATGCCCTTTGCGGGTTTTCATTCCTGACGGGTCTTGAGCAATGTCTTCAAGCATAATACTTCTTCACCACATCAGAATTGATTGGGTGTCGAAGTTCCTCTCCGTCCATATTGGTGAGGATAAGTGCTCCTCCTGAGAAAGCTCTTTTGACCACAAAGGGTCCTTCGTAATTTGCGGCCCATTTACCAATTTTATCCTTCTGGGCCGGAAGCAGTTTCTTTATCACTAGATCACCTTCTTGATAAGTATGAGGGTGGACCTTTTTATCATAAGTCTTTTTGATCTTCTTTTGATAGGTTTGTCCATGACATATAGCATTCAGTCGCTTTTCGTCGATAAGGTTTAATTGGTTGTATCGATTTTGAACCCATTCGGCTTCTGTTAGTTTTGCTTCCGTTATGATTCGCAAGGAAGGTATTTCGACTTCTATTGGCAATACGGCCTCCATTCCATATACGAGGGAGAATGGAGTAGCTCCTGTTGAGGTTCGTACAGATGTTCGATAACCATGAAGAGCAAAAGGTAACATTTCATGCCAATCCCTATAGGTTTTAACCATCTTTTGAACAATCTTCTTGATGTTTTTATTAGTCGCTTCTCATCGCGCCATTCATTTTGGGCCGATAAGGAGAAGAATTATGGTGTTGAATTTTGAAATCTTGACATAGTTCTTCCATCATCTTATTATTTAGATTGGACCCGTTATCGGTAATGAGACGATGCGGGATGCCATATCGACATATGATATTCTTCTTAACAAAGGTGACCACTACCTTTTTAGTCACATGTGCATAAGATGCAGCTTCTACCCACTTAGTGAAGTAATCGATAGCCACTAGAATGAATCGATGACCATTGGATGCCTTAGGTTCAATAGGTCCAATAACATCCATGCCCCACATATCAAATGGCCAAGGGATAGCCATAACATTGAGAGGTGCCGGTGGGACATGTACATTGTCTGCATGTACTTGACATTTGTGACATTTTCTAGCATACTGATGACAGTCCTTTTCCATTGTGGACCAAAAGTATCCTGCCCTGAGGATTTTCCTAGCCATGATATGCCCTGGTGCATGAGTCCCGAAGGTTCCCTCATGTATTTCTTTAATCAATTTTTGTGCTT
This sequence comes from Sphenostylis stenocarpa, assembly GCA_963425845.1. Lineage (NCBI taxonomy): Eukaryota > Viridiplantae > Streptophyta > Magnoliopsida > Fabales > Fabaceae > Sphenostylis > Sphenostylis stenocarpa. The sequence continues at coordinate 11,334,458 of OY731401.1, forward strand.
CTTCAAGATTTACACACCTTAACAAAGTGGAATCAAAATTCCTTTTATAGAGGGTTTCTCCTATTAACATAAACCCTATGACCCTTTTCCGAATGATCCTTTTGTCATTGTCACTGATTCCCTCGGGGTATTCGCCCTTTGTCAGGTATCACCTTATGTCCTGATACCAAGGGATTCTATCTTTTTCACTGTCCACCGTCATACAAAAGGCTTGTTTATCGTGCCTTTTGACTTGGATGATGGGCATCTCATGTTCTTGTCCTAATGCGAACATGGATGATAATGTTGCCAGTGCATCTGCAATCTGGTTATCTTCCCGAGGGAAGTACTCGAAACTGATGTTTCTCATTTTTGAAGTCATATTACGGATATGCTCCAGATAAGGGATTAACTTGGAATTTCTAGTTTCCCATTCGCCCTTCAGCTGGTAAATAACAAGGGATGAGTCACCGAATACTTTGAGTTTAGTCACCCCATGATCCAGGGCTGCTTGAATACCTAGAGCACAGGCTTCGTATTCCGCCATATTGTTCGTGCAATCAAAGTTTAATCTGGCTGTTACTGGGATATAATTCCTTTTAGGAGATATTAAAATAGCTCTGATCCCATGTCCCATTAAGTTCGAAGCTCCATCAAAAAACATGATCCACTCATCATTTTCAAGTTCTTCGTGTTGGATATGCATTATATGCTCATCTGGAAAATCATCTTGGAGGGATTGATATTCGTCAGTTGGCCCATGTGCCAGGTAGTCTGCTAAAGGACTACCTTTGATAGCTTTCTGAGTGACATGAACAATGTCAAATTCTGAGAGGAGTACTTGCCACCTAGCTATCCTTCCGGTCAAGACGGGTTTTTCAAACAGGTATTTCATTGGGTCCATTTTGGAAATCAACCAAGTTGTATGTCTGACCATATATTGTCGAAGACGTTGAGTTGCCCACACCAATGCACAACATGTTTTTTCAAGTGGTGTATAACGGGTCTCATAGTTTAGAAATTTCTTACTGAGGTAATATATGGCTTGTTCTTTTTTACCCGTATCATCTTGCTGACCGAGCACACATCCCATGGACTCGTCGAGTACTGACAGGTAAAGAATCAGGGGCTTTCCTTCCACAGGTGGTACCAATACTGGGGGATTGGTTAGGCACATTTTGATTTTTTCGAAAGCTTTTTGACATTCATCATTCCAAACTTTCGGTTGGTTTTTACGCAATAACTTGAAGATGGGCGTACATTTGTCTGTTAATTGCGCAATGAACCGTGCGATGTAGTTTATTCAGCCCAAGAACCCTCTGACTTCTTTTTCTGTTCTTGGTGGGGGCATTTCTACGATTGCCTTTGTTTTATCAGGGTCTACCTCAATTCCTCTTTTACTGACAATAAACCCAAGGAGTTTTCCTGATCGTACTCCGAATGTGCATTTAGCCGGATTGAGCTTAATCTGGTATTTTCGAAGCCGATTGAATAATTTCTTTAAGTATTGGAGGTGATCTATTTCGTTTTTGGACTTAGCGATCATGTCATCCACATATACTTCGATTTCTTTGTGGATCATATCATGAAATAATGTAACCATAGCCCTTTGATAAGTAGCCCCTGCATTCTTAAGTCCAAAAGGCATTACTCTATAACAAAATGTACCCCATGGAGTAATGAAGGAAGTTTTTTCTCTATCTTCAACAACCAATTTAATTTGGTTATATCCTGCATATCCATCCATGAAATAATAGAGAGTATTTGTAGCAGTGTGATCTACCAACATATCGATATGTGGTAATGGAAAATCATCTTTTGGACTTGCACGGTTTAAGTCCCGGTAATCTACGCATACTCTGATTTTTCCATTTTTCTTTACAACTGGCACGATGTTTGCCAACCATTCGGGGTATTTTGAAACAATTAGGAAATTGGCATCCAACTGCTTTTTTACTTCTTCCTTAATTTTTAAGGACCATTCTGGCTTTACTCTTCTGAGTTTCTGCTTAACTAGCCAAAATCCCTCTTTTAGCGGTAATCTGTGCTCCACTATACTTTTATCGATTCCGGGCATATCATGGTAGGACCATGCAAACACATCCACATACTCTCTTAGTAATTGTATTAGTTTTTCCCTGACATCATCGTTAATTTGGGTTCCAATATTTACTTCTTTCTTATTATCTTCTTGTCCCAAATTGATGGCCTCAGTTTTTTCTTGATGGGGCTGTATTGATTGAGCTTCTTTTTCTAGCAGTCTTTGCATGTCCGGGGAAATGGTCCCCTCCTCACTGTCTGACTCAATCCATTTGTCTTTAGCTTTCAGATCTTCCAGGGAGTTTTCAATCACAGACATGACTGTTATGGTTATGCTTTGTTTTAGATTTCTTTATTAAATGTGTAAGAGGGAAAAGAATAACAGAGAATATGAATATTATGAAAAAAATGCCTCATTGTATTGATAAAAAGAAAATATTTACAAAGCCCTCATTAACAAAAAATATCGTGATCATGGGCAAGGATCACGAGGAGTACATCAGAAGCTTTTCGATATATTTTTATATATTTTTTATTACATTTTTTTAGAGATGGTAAAAATGATGAGCCCTAAATTGTTGGTCTTCCTTATCCCGTCTTTCATTCGGGCTTTGATAAGGGTTGGTCATCCACTTTTGGAGTTGACGCGTCGAAAGTAATCCATCCTGCGTCTATTAAATCTTGGACCTTATGTTTTAAGGCCATACAGTTATCTACAGAATGTCCCGGAGCGTCTGAATGATAATTGCATTTTTCATTTGGCTTATACCATTCTGGATATGGTGGCTCCATTTTCTTGGGAGGGACGCGCACTAGGAGTTTGGCATCCAACAATTTTAGCAGCAGGCTTCCATAGGAAGTGGGTATTGGGGTGAACTTCCTTTCCGGCCTGCGTGACTTGGTCTGCTGCGAGGAGGACGAAGGAGTAGCGAAGTTGATACCATTCACGTCTCCTTCCTTCTTCTTTCCAAAGTTCTTTTTAAAGTTTTGAGTAGAGGAATTGGAGGAGGTTTGTTGTGCAATTCTTCCACTTTTCAGACCTTGCTCTACTCTTTCTCCTATAATGACTACATCCGCAAAGAGTGTTGATGTGTTCCCTATCATTTTGTCGTAATAGGGACCAGTCAAAGAATTGATGAACATGGATGTAGTTTCCTTGTCGGACAAAGGAGGTTCCACTTGTGCTGCCAATTCCCTCCATCTTTGAGCATATGCCTTAAAAGATTCGTCGTTTTTCTTGCTTAGTAGTTGTAGGTCTGCTCTTTCAGGGGTCAGATCAATATTGTATTTATAGCGACGAAGAAAAGCATCTGCCAGATGTCTCCAGGTTTGGACTTGCCCCCCTTGTAGTTGCATATACTAGTTTAGGGCTGATTCAGCTAAGCTCTCCTGAAAGCAATGGATCAGGAGCTTCTCATTTTTAGCATATGCACGTAAGATGGCTTTTAGGGCAAGTTAGTCCCATGTATTTTGGGAAGTCCGGAGTTTTGAACTTGTTAGGGAATTGGATATTTTTGACGAGGCACATATCAGCTGCCTCTTTAACATCAAAATTATGCCCCTCCATGGCTCTCAATCGCTCTTCAAGGGCAGTCAGCTGTTGTTTTGATACTTCTGGTGCATGAATATGCATTGCCCTTGTATCAGATTGGGCTTGTTCATCATTGGGTCCCTCCTCTTCTTCTTGGTGAGAGACTTGTCCACTTTGAGAACCCTCTTTATGGAGATTCTGCTGACGCATCCACTAGTGGAAAAATAGCTTTCTATGACGAGTTTTTATCACGGTCGTAATCCACCCGTCATAGTATGTGGCGCGGTGGCAATTTTGTAATAAAATCATAAACTTTCTATGTCGGGTAAGTTTTAACCGACATAGTAAGTGGAAAGGTCACTTTCTATGTCGGGTAAAATTTAACCGACATAGAAAGTTCACTTTCTACATCGGTTAAAATTTACCCGACATAGAAAGTTAACTTTCTATGTCGGGTAACATTTAACCGACATAGAAAGTTAACTTTCTATGTCGGGTAACATTTACCCGACGTAGAAAGTGAACTTTCTATGTCGGGTAAATTTTAACCGACGTAGAAAGTGTCTTTGATGACGGGTGTTAGGGCAACCGACATAGTATCTTCTGTTTTACCCTCCTCCCGCGCTCCATTTCATTTCATCACTTCCCCCATAGCAGAGCTCCCCGTACGTTTCTCCCTACGCTCCATTTCCTTTCATTAGTTCACCCATACCGAGCTCCCCGTTCGCTTGTATACATTTCTCCGCACCCACATTTGCTCGTCACGCCACCCGCCAACGCTTCGTGCCGCCTGCCGCTACCGGTGCCCGTCGCCCGGGATACGTTTCTCCCCACCCAGCTCCGCACGTCACGCCACCCGCCACCTCTCGTAGGTCTTCAAGAGGTAAGTTTTCGTGCTTGCTTTAGCCAATGTATGTTTACAGTATTGAATCTAGTAAGTAATAATGCCGTCAAGAGAGGGAAACATCACTGGTGCCTTTAGCTAATTTAGAGATGTATTGTAAGTAGTTTAGTCATTTGAATGTGTTTCTGTAGGCATTCTTTCGTGATTTTGATTTTGAACATTAGATTTGTATTATAATGTAGTTATTTTGAGAGTGGAGTTGGATTTCGTGTAGGCATTATAATGTAGTTATTTCGTGTTTCTGTAGCTAATTTGATTTTGAAAATTAGATTTGTAACAATGGATCGGAGTTGGATCAATTATAGACGAACAACAAATGAATATGAGAGTGGAGTAGAACAATTCCTTGAATTTGCTAAGATGAATGTTCCTGATAATGATGGAAGATTCTATTGCCCTTGTGTTAACCGCTTGAATGAGCGAAGATTACCGACTCGAAGTTATTCGGGAACATGTTCTTTGTGATGGTTTCCTAAAGAGTTACATAAAGTGGACATGGCATGGTGAATTATTAAACATGCCAAGTGTAGAAGACAAAGAAGAAGTTGATCTAGAGATGGATGATCAGCTGGAGGAAATGATTCGTGAGCTTGGACAAGATGCCTTCCAACACACACATGTGTACGAGAAGTTGTCCAATGATGCAAAAGAGCCTTTGTATACAAATTGTACTAAGTTCACACGATTGTCTAGCGGTACTAAAATTGTTCAATGTGAAGGCAAAGAATGGGTGGACTCGATAAAAGTTTCACGGAATTGCTTGAGTTGTTGAGTGACATGCTCCCTGAAGGTAACACATTGCCAACCCGCAATTATGATGCTAAGAAGATATTGTGTCCAATGGGTATGGAGTACCAAAAAATTCATGCATGTCCGAATGATTGTGTGTTGTACAGGAAAGAATTTGAGAACTGTCACGAATGTCCACAATGCGGGGAATCACGATACAAGAAGAAGGATGGTGATTCTGACAATGATGTAATGAAGGGTACCCCGACAAAAGTGTTATGGTATCTTCCCATTGTTCCAAGGTTGAAACGATTATTCACTAATGGAAATGATGCAAAGCTCACTAGATGGCATGCAGATAGTCGTATTAAAGATGGTCAGTTGAGGCATCCGGTAGATGGATTGCAATGGAAAAAAATTGATTCCATCTTCCAAAATTTTGGTAATGATCCAAGAAACATTAGGTTTGGACTTGCTACAGATGGAATGAATCCATATGGAAATTTAAGCAGTAAACATAGTTCATGGCCTATGGTGTTAGTTATTTACAACTTACCTCCGTGGTTGTGTATGAAACGTAAGTACTTGATGCTATCTTTGATGATCTCGGGTCCCAGACAACCTGGAAATGACATTGATGTTTTTTTAAGCCCATTGATTGAAGAGGAAGCTATTGAGTTTTGCACAAACTATTTATCAGAAGTTGAACCTATAGGGTTACCTAAGACTCGTTACCATGGAATAGGTCTTGGTAGAGGAACTCGAGGTGAAAAAGTTGTGACAATGTGTCGAGATGAAGTACTTCAAGCGCATTTGTACATATTGAATAACAGTGAAGAAGTCATCCCCTACTTAAGTGCTCATAAAGAGATTGTGAAGCGAAATAATCCACGTATGCCTAAAAAGTGGGTGATCACCGAACACAACAAGAGCTTTTTGAAGTGGTTTAAACAACAAGTTGAAGGTGACAATACAGACTTCCGATACACTAAAGTGGCTAGCATGTGAGCCAAACTTTGATGTGATATGTTGGGGTGGGTATGATATAAATAACTATTCATTTTATACAAAGGGAGAAGATGAAATAAGCACAATGCAAAATAGTGGAGTCATGGTGGTGGCTGAATCAATGCATTTCTCGAGTTCAAAGGATAAATATCCGATAAGGGCGTCAATGGGCTACTTTGGTGTAATTGAAGAGATTTGGGTAATAGATTACACGATATTCAGAGTACCTATTTTTAAATGCAAGTGGGTTGATTTTAATACTCGGCATCTTCACCGATGATCTTGGATTTACCTTGGTTAACCTTGAAAATACTCGTTATACCGAAGAACCATTTATCATGGCATCTCAGTGCAAAACAAGTGTTTTATGTCACCGATCCCGCTAACAAAGGATGGTCGAGTGGTTCTACAAGGAAAACCCATGTATACTTCTGATGAGAATGATGAATTAGTACTTGATATACCCGAGACACCATGTTTCTCTTCAAATATGCCAAACTTGAGTGTTAATGTAGAAATAGATGATGTGCATGCCATCCGTTATGACCATATGGAAGGATTTTGGGAGAATGCTCCAACTTGATAATGTATGAAATTTTTTTAATGTATTATTTTTTAATGTATGCACTTTTTTGTTTATCTTCAGATCATATTGTCTAAACTAATAACTATTATTTTTTTCTTTGAACACAAATATGGCAGATTCATCCGGTACCCCTCCTCCTACACAGTCCCCCCTCCTACACAAGGTGGTGATCGAGTCAGCCGTCTACCAAGAAAAAGGGTAGGCGTGCTACACGGTTGAGGGAGTTGAATATCGGTCGCAGCCTCCGATCGAAATTGCCTATCCGAGTTTGACATGCAAACCGGTAGAGCCACTGGAGAGCATAATGCTAGATTCACTAGCTATGTGGCCTTGCTTGGGAGAAGCAAGGTTAGTATTCTTATTGAGGATTGGGACCATGTTCCGAGACACTGAAGAACCAGATTTGGCAGAGTATCCTGGTACCTACTCTTACTTGAGCATTTAACATGTATATATATTTAACTTTTTTGGGAACTTCATGTTATTTTTATTGTGTAGGTCACATATGATGTCCCTAACACCACTTTGTTGAGGACAAAGTGGATCTCATATGCCGGGGAACGCTGGAGAGGTTTTAAGAGTGATCTCGACCAGTCGATACATATATGGGGCATTGAGCAACAAGAACCCATGTGACCAGGATCGCTTTTGGATGAGGAGACATGGCAGGCATTTCGGACTCGACGATTAGACCCTAGGTTTCGGGTTAGCACATTTGTCATTTGTTTGCAGTAATTTTTTTTAAATAGAGGTTTTAAATTTGGTATTTAACATGGAATGCAACAGGCCAAGAGGCGAAGGCACAGGATATTCGGAGGAAGAATATCCACCCCCACAGGTTGTCTCGTGGGGGTTATGAGAAATTGGAGGAGAAGATGATGAAGGAGACTTCTTCAAGTCTACCTTCGGATGACTCCGTTGTGAGTTCTCGTCACCCGGCCTTCACGCCATGATAAATGGAAGAGAGCTCACCGGAACTCATCAGGGAATTACTTATCCGAGCAAACTAATGTTGTTGCTCAACGTATTGTAAGTAGCATATCCTAAACTAATTATATATGTTATACTACAATAGGCATTTGTATTTGCTAAAAAATCATTCGTTTGTGTTGTAGGATGAGTTGGTTGAGCAGAGCACTCAGGGATCATTCCACCCACATGGCCGTCAGGATATATTGGCAGTGGCCATTGGTACCCCAGAGCATCCTGGACGTGTTCGTGGTGCTGGACGAGGGGTGGGCATCAGACAATACTTTGGTGCCCCACCCGTGGCAACTCCTTCTTTGAGGCAGCTGAATGAGCAAGAGTTTGAGTCCCTCAAACAACAAATTAGGAAGGAGATTCGAGATGAGGTGTACTCTGACTTGAAGGCAGAGTTATTGAGCTCAATGCGAGCAGAGTTGGCATCTTTGTCATCTCAACCTTCTGTCCCCGCACGAGCGGCATCCCCGATTCATGTCAGCACAAAGGAGAGTTGTGATGCTCCTGATAGAGGGGCAGAGGTTGCTCCTACTGACACTGCTGACTGTCAGTTGTATGTTGCGGGTCCTCCCGAGCATTTGGTGGCATACGGTACGTATTATATCTTTGACATGTATTTGGTACAGTGTTACGCATTATATAGTCTAAAATATTTTATCATTTGTTTACCTTAGGGAAAATGTATGCATTAGGGTCAACCATCCACCACCAGAGTATTGGAGATGATATGATAAGAGTGGTGGTTGTAAATGTCCGGGATGCTGCTGCCCCAATCCCTATTCCCACTAAAGAGGTTCAAACAGTGGGACAGGCACCTGGCCATTTTATCTTATGGCCAGTTTCATTAACAAGACCCATCCCAACACATGCACAGGTTGATTTATGCATTGAACGATAGTACTTATTATTTTTTGATAGGTTGATGTATATTAATGTTATTGATTTTTGGTACTTGTATAGGAAGAGGCTGAAAAGCAAAGGAAGTTGTGCATGAATCACCACCACCACCATCTCGCTTTACAACGACTCGGTAGCATCGGCAGACGACTATCTGGACCACTCCCATACAGCTTAGATATGCCACCCGAAGTCGTATGCAGGACCAAGACGATCCCTTTTTTCTTACTCCAAAGGGATATTTTTGATATTCTCACTGGTACTGATATGCTATGTGTATCAGTGTTGCAGCTTTGGGAATTGTAAGTATATTTACATATTTTTTATATTCTCACTGGTACATTATTTTATAACTTTATTTATTTTCAATGTTGAAGGTATTTACATTGTTTGTGTGTTGAGAGGAAGATCCGCTATCTCTATGGATTTGTTGACCTCGTTGCCATTCAGATCCGTTGGGAATAAAGCTGAAGAGGTGAAAACGTACTTAATAGAGGCATTTCAAAATGGGGGCAAAGAAGTCTACTTAGCACCTTACTTGCATCAGTAAGTATACATCTTGTAAATTAATGCACATTTATGTAAAACTGAAATTTTACTAATATTATTGCAACGTGCAGGGGTCATTGGCAGCTCATAATAATTGTTCCTCGCCAATTTCTTGTGATTCTCTTGTGTTCATTACACAAGAAACCAAATGATTTGGATATTAGAAAGCACACAGACGCGTAAGTTTGGTTGTTTTTAATTGTTGTATCATATGTGCACTACTTACACCAAAATTATTTGTCCTTTTGTAGAGCTTTGGAAGCTCACCTAAGGTTGCAAGGTCTTCCATCTCATGCTAGAAAGAAGTTGACGTATATTGCACCAAAGGTGACCAAACACCTCTTACTATTGTTCAATTTGTCATTTAAAGTTAATCTGATATGTATTTAACTTGTAGTGTCCACGCCAACCGGGAAGCTATGAGTGCGGGTTTTATGTGATGAAGCACATGCACACCATTGTAGCCAAAAATATTCTTGACACGTGGAGAGAGGTAAATATACTATAATTAAGTCAAATATGCCAATTATGTAAATGATTTCTAAATCTGAAATGTTTCAATATGTAGGAATTTACAGACTCATCTCCAATGAAGATTGAAGTCTTAGACGATATCAGAGAGCAGTGGGCTTCTTTCCTTTTAAGCATTCAATCTTCATAGGAAATTTAACTTGTAACAATTTAGATAGAATTGATTTAAGTTAGGAAATTTACATTCGTTTAAGTAAATGAACTGTCTGGAACTGGATCTGTCTGTACATATATTCATTTCAATGTGTTTCATATGTACATATCTGTCTGCAACTGAATTTGTCTGTACTGGATATATATCTGTAGCAAATTTATATATGAACTGTGCATATCTGTCTGTATTGGATCTGTGGTTATTTGTCTGGAATTGTGATGAATAGGCAGGTCTACTCGAAGAAAGGTAGCATCTGTAAATAAAATGCAGGTATTTTAAAAAAAATAACACTTTCTACGTCGGTTATGTCATTACCCGACGTAGAAAGTACTTTCTACGTCGCTTAATGGCATAACCGACGTAGAAAGTGTAACATTTTATGTCGGTTATAGGCATAACCGACATTGATAACACATACAATAACGGTATCGTTAACCGATATAGATATTGGGGTTATAGAAAGTTAGAAAGTAAGACTTTCTATGTCGGTTATAATTTTAACCGACATAGAAAGTAAGACTTTCTATGTCGGTTATAAGTGTTAACCGACATAGAAAGTAATATGACAGTCAGAATCGAGTTATGATCGATCAAATTAGCTTCATGACCGATCAGAACCAGTTATGACCGATCAGAATAGCTCATACAAAATAAGACTTTCTACGTCGGTTCCTCGACTAACCGACGTAGAAAGTCTTTCTATGACCGATCGAGAACCAGCTTATGATCGATCAGAATAGCTCTATGACCGATCATAACCAGTTTGACCGATCATAATAGCTCAAAGAAAGTAGGGCTTTCTACGTCGGTTCCTATTAACCGACGTAGAAAGTCTTACTTTCTACGTCGGTTATTAGGAACCGACGTAGAAAGCCCTACTTTCTATGACCCCCGTATCTATGTCGCCGCTTTAACCGACATCAAAAGCCCATTTTAACCGATGTAAAAAGCCTTTTCTGCAGTAGTGATCATTTCTAACATCTGTGCCATTTGTTCTTTTAGCGTATTAAGCTTAGTAGTGAGCTTTCGATTTTGTTCCTCCAGATGTTCCATCTTCTTGGCTTTCTGAGCACGAGTGAGGACGGGCGGAAGACCAGCCACTTTCTAAATGATTTTAACAATTTTTATTATAGCTTTTTAAATGATTGGTGTATCCTGGAATGAATGTGTTTATGTATGAGAGATTTTATTATGATGATGTTTATGCATACCTTTCTTAGTGCATTTATTTTCTCTCTTAATTTTGCCACTTATTGGATGATGTGGTATGAATGATACGACTTTGCCAAGAATCTTTTATTATAAAAAAAGTTTTATTGGTTTAAAGTTGTTTTTTTTTATATATTTTTTATGACCCTTTATCTCTTCTGTCGGTCAACGTGGCTACTTAGCTTACAAAGAACCTGAAACCAGGCTAGCTTAACTGAAGACTGTCCGAGATAAAGGTCTTTTATCTTATCACTTTTTGTGATTTTTAGGGTTTTTCATTTTTTGTTTGTTGTATGATTACCCTATGCTAATGCATCAATACAAATGCAGCAAACGTATGCACACACAATTCATACATCCACGAGCAGAGCCACGCTTATTTAATCACGAGGTAGGGTTTTCCTGCAGAAACGTGCTTGGTTTAGGCGGTTCTAACTGTTCTCACCAAGGCCAAAGGTCCCCAAGGTGCCCCCATTATAGGGACCTCTCAATCTCTCAGTCCTCGGGTCATGCACGAAACTCCGTGGCGACATCCTTAGACCAAAAGAAGAGAATTATCACCTTGAGTTGGTGGTTTCCGACAACGGTTGTAGCCCCGTGTGCCAACAAGCCGGTCGTATCTGCCACCCACTCCCTATAAGTATTCACTCTTGCCCCCGGGTATAGAGGGACTGTTGTGTGCAATTTATACTTCAGACAATTTGCAGAAGTAATCATACAGCAGTTATTAAAGCCATACAATAAAAATACAGAAAAGGGTAAAGGCGTAATTTCAAATCTTTACTTAGTTTGAATATATCCGTCACTAAATGGGATCAACTCTCTAGCTTCCCCAGTGGAGTCGCCATCTGTCACCGCCGTCCATTCCGACGTCCTGGGACATCTCGAACGTTAATGCGAGCGGTCGCGAAAAGATGGTTGAGACTCGCGTTTTTTGTTAAAAATATGTTCATTGCTTCCGAGGCGCTCAACGCTGAACTATCCTCTAATAGAAGCAAGGTTTTCGAAAAAGGTTCTTTTGGAGTCGCCACCAATGTTTTGACCATAAACATTGGAAAAGGAGAAAAAGGCATTGATTTTAATAAAAACCAAACTTGGTCATTATAACCAGAGTCGGGTAAGGGAGTCAGTTACATGTGGGGAAGGTATTAGCACCCCACAACGCCCCTTTCGGGTTCCCTATGACGGATTAATTCATTTAAGTAAAGATTACAAGAAATTACGCTATTACCCTATTTTATTCGTACAGTATTTAAATATGGCTATCTACATGGTTTTATCTACATTGCATACAGAAAGCAGTAAATAAAGCAATAAAAGGGAAGAGAATTGAGAAGAACCTCCGAAGCAAGCTTTATATTATAAGTCTTTTACACAGAGGACGCTTTGCGGCAATCCTTCACTCTACAACGACTCTCCTCTCGAATAAACTCGACTCGACTAAAATTTTCTAGAAGAATCGAATGCCGAAATACAAATTCCTTAACTGATTGTTACCTATTAAAGGCAATCAGATAGATCATTCGAAGGAGGGAGAGAAGAAGACAAGTCTTGGAGTTGTCTGGGGTGTGGAGAATGACAAATGAGGCTCCTATTTATAGATTTTACTGCCTGGAAATCTAGGACGGCCGTCTGGGTTGGGACGGCCGTCCCAACTGTGCGTTTTACACTGGGCCAAGCTGGGGGGAGAGTGGGACGGCCAGTTTGGGTTGGCACGGCCGTCCCACTTGAATTTTGGGGCTTGGGACGTGCGTCCCAAAGGTGAGACGTGCGTCTCACTTGTTTTTTGATGTTTGGGACGGCTGTCCCAGTTTGGGACGGCTGTCCCAACCTGTCTTGGCCTGTTTTCGCGTTCTGGGATCCCCAGGAAGTTTTCCTTTCCTTTTTCGGACGTAGATTGATGTCGATAGATGTCCGTTGAAGCTTTATCTTCATATAGGTAGTCTTCTTGACCTTTATTAAGATTCTGGGCGAGCTTTATCTTCATGTAGGAAGTCTCCTTAGTCTTTATTGTGTGGATGGGTGAACCTCGTCTTGTTTGCGGGAGGTCTTTCTCGGTTTTTTGATATGAAGCCGGGTGAACTTTATTTTCGTGTGAAGTTTCCCTAGCCTTTATTTTGAGAGGCCGGGCAAAATTAGGGGTCTACACTCATCAATATGGATGGAAAAGAACTTCGACACCTAATCAACTCCGGTACGGTGAAGAAGTATTATGCTTGAAGACATTGCTCAAGACCCGTCAGGAATGAAAACCCGCAAAGGGCATCCCTGGGCAAAAGATAGGGTCTATATCCCTCGCTAGGATACGTCCTAGGCAAAAAGTAGAGGTAAAAAAAAAACTAACTAAGAGCAATGGTTACTTTAGTTGAAAACCGAAAAGGCGGCTAAAGTAACATTCTTCCAGCAGCAAGCAGTCTGCATAGTCTTCACTCTGAGCTCAGACATCTCAACTGAAGCAATTAGGAGAACCAGGGGGCAGATATCATAGACATGACTGTATAAGCCTAAACAGTACAACCAACCCTGACCACCCATTCTTCTAAATACCCTTGAAATCCTTCTATGAAAGAAATAAAACTTTTGCTCATTTATCAATAAAATTCCCTTTCATTTCCTTTCTCTTGACCAAATATTATGGAAATGCCTCTTTATTGATAAATCATAAATATGCACAAAGACCTTTAATATCAAGCATGCATCTAAAAAGAGGAAGCATAAAAAATAATAAAAGAATAAGTGCCTGCTAGGATATTCTTAGGAAAAACTTAGGGTAGCCTGCTAGATCAGAAACCCCAAAAGAATGGTCTAGGCAAAAGATAAGGCAAAAGCCACCTAAGATATTCTAGGAAAAAATTAAGGCAGCCCGCTAGATCAAAAACCCGTAAAGGGCGGTCTAGGGAAAAGATAGGGCTAAGAGATGGATAAAAAGAGGAGCCCATCATCATGGTCATAAAGAAAGGAGCTGTAGACCCCAAATCTTGCCCGGCCTCCAAATAAAGTCAGAAGACCCCCTATTTGAAGACGGCCGAAGCCTAACAAGCCACTAGGAGAGACTATTAGGCCCCCGTACTAAGATAGGAGTGTTTTTTGGCCCGAAAAATAAAGTTTCTCGCCCTGAAGGGACGAGACCGCCGTCTGGAAGGACCAGACCGCCGTCTCGCCTCACGCCAGGGACGAGACCGCCGTCTCGCTTGTCCAGACGATGGTCTCGTCACCTGAAAAGGCCGAGACGGCGTTCTGGATTATCCAGACGGCGGTCTCGACTTCTACCTAGTCGAGACGGCGGTCTGGATTATCCAGACGGCGGTCTCGACTCCCTGCATGGTCGAGATGGCGGTCTTGACCCTGTCAGACGAAACGGCGGTCTCGACCTGTCAGGCGCGAAAAACTATAAATAGGGGCTCTCCCCCCCTCATTTCCACACAGAAACACACAGTTCCTCCTCCTTCTCTCTAGATTTTCTCTCTCTAGAACCCCTCCGAAGCATTTCCGGAGTTTCTGAGTGTCTTTAGGAGAATTTTGAGCGTTCTAAATCTTCTTTAGAATCCCTCCGAGGCATTTCCGGAGTTTCTGAGCGTTGTAGAGTGAAGGGCTGCCACAAAGCACCCTCTTTCAAAGAATATAAGAAAGCTTGCTTTGAAGGTTCATAAAACCTCTTTATTTGCTTTACCGCTTCCATTTAAATTATGCAATAGACGCTAGGGCCATGTAGTCATAATCTTTAAATACCGCATAATAAAAGGGTAAAAGCGCAATTTTCCAGTTTAATTATTTATCCAAAGTAGTCGGCCTATCATAGGAAACCCGAAAGGGGTGTCGTAAAGGAACTAACACTTCCTTTACACGTAACTAACTCCCTTACCCAACTCTGGTTCTAATGACCAAAGTTGGTTTTCGAAAACCAACGCCTTTTTAAACTCCTTTTCCGATGTTTCCGGTAAAAACATCGGTGGCGACTCCACGAACCCTTCCAAACCCATTCTTGCGTTAGCCCGGTTATCGGACAACCTAAGGACGTTGTAACCACCCATAAAAAAAACGCGAAAGCAAGAGGGTCGACAAAACCATCGCGTCGCTCCGACCGCCCCTTCGTTTTGGGAGGCGGCGACAGGAGCCATCGGCGTATTCATAAGAAGCCAACGGGAGAAGGCCAGTTACTTTCTAAATGCATCAAAAATAAATAAACAATAGATTGCATTTAATACATCCACACACAAAGTAGTTGCATAATACGACTTTGTCAAAATCAAGAAAAAATAATTTTCTTCAAATAAGAATAATAAACATGCATATAAGGAGGATAGTCTCCAGACTTGTGATTGAAAACAGGAGGCGCCAGAATCCAGTCTCCATATGAAAATCAGAATCGCAAAAGAAAAAGGCGAAATCAAAATCATTTTAGCAGAATAAAAGAGCTTCAAGGAAACTAGCTCTAACCTTCTACACCAATAAAAGAAGGTACATCGAAAAAAAAGGGGCCAACAGAAAGGCTCGATGATCCCCAAGCGGATCCTTTCCTACTCCAAAGGCAAAACAAAAATTACTTCATGACTCAGCACCACCACATGAGTCGTCAAAAAGAGTCAGTTGAAGATTCAATCAACATCCTTCCATCTAAGGAAAAGGAAGTCATCAATATGAAAAAGCCAACGGAAAGGCTTGATCATCCCCAAGAGGATCCTTGCCTACTCCAGAGGCAAAACAAAAAGATTACCTCAGGACTCAGCGGCATCACCACATGAGTCATCAAGCACACTCATGCAAGAATCTCCGCCACTTCCCCAAAGGAGAATAAGGACTACACAATAGTCCATCAAAGAAAATATGGAGTCAAATCCTCCATATTACCAGGGGGCAACAAAAAGAAAGAAAAGAATTTTTTTTTCCCAATAGAAGCCACAATAAAGGCTGAATACAAATTTCCTAGTAGAACATCTCAAAAAGAGGGAAACAAGAAAATTTCCATCTTCCAACTCAAATAAGAGCTTCACAAAGCCAGGAGCCAAGACTCCATCATCAAATTTGGATCCCCAGGAAGTTGACAGACTCCTCGGTGAATATTCAAAAAAGAAAAAGAAGAAAATCTCTTCATCCCGCTCAATAAAGAGCTTTACAAAAGTCAGGAGCCAAGACTCCATCATAAAAAATCAAATCAAAGATTGGATCCCCAGGAAGCCAATAAACTCCCCGGGATCGCCAAAAAGAAAAGAGAAAAAAGAAATCTTTTCATCCAGTAGATAACAAAAAAGCCAGTGTGCATAAAAGGCGCACACATTTAAAAACCAAATTTCCAAATCACGAGGAAAAGGTAAAAACCCATTCCCCAGCGGAATAAGAGCATAGGCAAAGACAACTCAAATAACAGCATCCAACAAGGAGTCAAAAACTCCATTTCCCCCTAGGGGGCAAGTCAAAATAGATCTCCGGGAAAACAATCAAATCCCCGGCAGATCACCAAAAAGGAAAAACTATCCCCCAGCGAGCCTACAACAGAGGCAAAACTACAAATTCATATCCTCAGGGAGTTAATCGCCTATAACACCCAATATGAATGTCCCCAGTGAAATGCAAAGCCTTCACTCCCAAGAAAAGCCTCTGCCTACTCAAAGGCAAGCAAAGAGCCAATATCCCCAAGAAACGGGAAATCAACCTATGCAAGAGGCAATATATGCCCAAAGCATAAAATTCTTCACCACTGCTGAAGCATCTGCCTAATCAAGAGGCACAATCAACAAAAACCAAAAATCCGCAATGGATTCCTGCCTAAATTAAGAGGCAATCATCAATAAACCCCGGCAAAGACCGTACGGCTAAATAGAAAAGCCCAAAACTACAAATCCCTAGGAGATTCCTGCCTAAAACAAGAGGCAACCAACAAAGAATCCCCGGCAAGACCGGACGGCTAAACAGAAAAGCCAAAAATCAGAAATCCCCGGCAAGACCGGATGGCTAAAAACAAAAGCCAAAAAGAAAGAATCACCGGCACAGCCGGATGGCTAAACGAAAAAGCCAAAAACAACGAAATCCCCGGTAAAATCGGATGACTAAAACAGAAAAGTCAAATCAATTACTCCCCACGGAATGGGCGCATAATCATAAACAATAAGCCGCCAACACATCTCCAAAACTAGATGACCATAGGATTGACTATCAAAAAGTGCATCCTAAGAGCCTTGTAGAACGGGGCTCGTTCAGAACCTTGCAGAACGGGGTTCGTACTAGGTGGGGGTAGGTACCCACAAGAGCCTTGCAGAACGGGGTTCGTACTAGGTGGGGGTAGGTACCCACAAGAGCCTTGCAGAACGGGGTTCGTACCAGGTGGGGGTAGGTACCCATCAGAGCCTTGCAGAACGGGGTTCGTACCAGGTGGGGGTAGGTACCCATCAAAGCATTGCAGAACGGGGTTCGTACCAGGTGGGGGTAGGTACCCACAAGAGCCTTGCAGAATGGGGTTCGTACCAGGTGGGGGTAGGTACCCACAAGAGCCTTGCAGAACGGGGTTCATACCAGGTGGGGGTAGGTACCCATCAGAGCCTTGCAGAACGGGGTTCGTACCAGGTGGGGGTAGGTACCCACAAGAGCCTTGCAGAACGGGGTTCGTACCAGGTGGGGGTAGGTACCCACAAGAGCCTTGCAGAACGGGGTTCGTACCAAGTGGGGGTAGGTACCCATCGAGCCTTGCGTAACGGGGTTCGTACCGGGTGGGGGTAGGTACCCACCGGAGCCTTATAAAATAAGGTTTATACCGGATGAGGGTAGGTACTCATTAGAGCCTTGCGAACGGGGTTCGTACCAGGTGGGGGTAGGTACCCACCGAGCCTTATAAAATAAGGTTTATACCAGATGAGGGTAGGTACTCATCAGAGCCTTGTAGAACGGGGTTCGTACCAGGTGGGGGTAGGTACCCACCAGAGCCTTATAAAATAAGGTTTACTCATCAGAATCTAGCAAAAATGCAGATTCGTACCAGGTGGGAGTAGGTACCCACCAGAACCTTATAAAATAAGGTTTGTACCAGATGAGGGTAGGTACTCATCAGAATCTAGCAAAGAATGCAGATTCGTACCAGGTGGGGGTAGGTACCCACCAGAGCCTTATAAAATAAGGTTTATACCGGATGAGGGTAGGTACTCATCAGAATGTAGCAAAAATGCAGATTCGTACCAGGTGGGGGTAGGTACCCACCAGAACCTTATAAAATAAGGTTTGTACCAGATGAGGGTAGGTACTCATCAGAATCTAGCAAAATATGCAGATTCGTACCAGGTGGGGGTAGGTACCCACCAGAGCCTTATAAAATAAGGTTTGTACCGGATGAGGGTAGGTACTCATCAAAACCGAGCAAAATGCATCAGGTAGAGTAAAATACTCACCAGAGCATTACAAAAAATGGGTTGCAAAAAAATTTGCTTCTATTAGAGGATAGTTCAGTGTTGAGCACCTCGGAAGTAAGTATCCACAAAGAACTTTGCAAAATGGGGTTCATACCAGGTGAGGGTAGGAACTCACCAAAGCCTTGCAGAACAAGGTTAAGACCGGGTGGGGGTAGGTACCCACAAGTGCCTTATGAAAAAGGGTTTGCACCAGATGAGGGTAGGTACTCATCGAAAAGCATATTCATACCTAGTGGGGGTAGGTACCCACAAGAGTCTAGTGAAATACAGACTCATACCTGGTGAGGGTAAGTACTCACCAAAGCCTTACAAAAGAAGGCTCAAACAAGATAGGGGTTGGTACCTATCAAAAATATTTATCGTCCGGAGGATCAGCAAACTTCAAGCGAAGGAGCATCTGAAGGCCAACCGGGCAAAAAGGGTTAACTCCTTCCCCTAACAACTAATTTTGTCGGCACATTAGGCCAAACAATTAGTCAGGCAGGTGAAGGGGGGGCAGTTGTAGACCCCTAATTTTGCCCGGCCTCTCAATAAAGGCAAAGGAGACTTCCTATAACAAGATAAAGCTCGCCCGACATCTCAATAAAGGTCAAGAAGACTTCCTATATGAAGATAAAGCTTCAATGGATGTTTATCGGCATCAATCGACGTCCGAATAAAGAAAGGAAAGCTTCCCGGGGGTCCCAGAACACAAAAACTGGTGAAAACAAGTTGAGACAACCGTCCCAAAGGTGATACGGCCGTCCCAAACAGAAATGGTCAAGTGGGACGCCCGTCCCAAATGTGAGACGCCCGTCTCATTGCCAGAATTTGAATGGGACGGTTGTTCCAAATCCCAGACGGCCATCCCAACTTCTCCAGACGCTCATCCTTGATTCCCAAGCCCCAGACGGCCGCCCCAAGCTTCCAGGCCGCGAAAACTATAAATAGGAGGCTCATTTGCCACTTTTTCACACCCCAGACATCTCCTAGTACTTGTCTTCTCTCCCTACTTCGAATGAACTCTCCGATTGCCTTAAAAAGGTAACAATCGGTTAAGGAATTGTATTCCAGCATTCAATTCTTCTTTAAAAATTTAGTCGAGTCGATACTGTATTCAGGGAGGAGAGTCTTTGTAGAGCAGGGGATTGCCAAAACACATCCTCACTGTAAAAGATTTGCAATACAAAGCTTGCTACGGAGGTTCTTTTCAATTCTCTCCTCTTTTATTACTTTATTTATTGCTTTCTGTATGCAATGTAAAATAAAATCATGTAGATAGCCATTTTTAAATACTGTATAAATAAAATAGCGTAATAGCGTAATTTCTCGTAATCTTCACTTAATGAATGAATCCGTCATAAGGAACCCGAAAGGGGCGTTGTGGGGGTGCTAACACCTTCCCCACACGTAACTAACTCCCTTACCTAACTCTAGTTATAATGGCCAAGTTTGGTTTTTATTAAAATCAACGCCTTTTTATCCTTTTCCAATGTTTATGGTCAAAACATTGGTGGCGACTCCATAAGAACCCCTTTTCGAAAACCTTGCTTTTATTAGAGGATAGTTCAGTTGTTGAGCACCTCGGAAGCAATGAACATATTTTAACATAAAAACGCGAGTCTAAACCATCTTTTCGCGACCGCTCGCATAAACGTTCGAGATGTCCCTAAACGTCGGAACGAACGGCGGCGACAGGGGGCAAGGACACCAGTGCGACTATTTATGCCACGTCCTTTCCCTTACGAGTCGAATAAAGCTGTACCGTGGAGATATGAAGAATCTTCACCAATAAAAGAGGATATCTTGAATATAGCCGGCATTGGGGGCATGACTAGAAGTGGAAGAATCTACTCCCCCAAGGACTCACAAGAAGATGTCCCCAAAAATAAAGGAAAAAATAAAAGGAAAATAAAGAATCCAAGGAGGAGACAGAGGAATTACTCCAGTTCATAAGGCAAAGCGAGTATTCCATTATTGACCAGCTCAATCATACACCTGCAAAGATAACCCTGTTATCTCTAATGATGAGCTCGGAACCGCACAGAAACGCCCTGATGAAGGTCTTGAGCGAAGCACACGTACCTCACTCCATATCCCAAGAAAAGGTTGAGAGGATCGTCGGTCACATTATGGCAAGCGATCACCTCACCTTTACAGAGGAAGAACTCCCCCTCGAGGGGTCAAACCACAACAAGCCCTTGCACATTTCAATCAAGTGCAAGGAGTACCTCATTGCCAAAGTTCTTGTGGATAACGGGTCATCCTTGAACGTGATGCCCAAGTGCACACTGGAAAAATTGACTATCCAAGGAACCCATCTACGCCCAAGCAGCACTATCGTTTGAGCCTTCAACGGATCCAAACGAGAAGTAGTGGGAGAAGTTAATTTGCCAATTCAAGTTGGACCCACTATCTTCAATGTCGATTTCCATGTAATGGATATTACTCCAGCATACAGTTGTCTCCTCGGCAGGCCTTGGATTCATGACGCTAAGGCAATACCTTCGACGCTCCACCAAAAAGTGAAGTTCATAGTGGATGACAAATTGGTCACGGTCCAAGCAGAAGATGATATCCTGATCAGTGGACCGTCCACCCAGCCTTATGTGGATGCGGCCGAAGAGGCCCTTGAAACATCTTTTCAAGCGCTCGAAATTGCCAACATAGAGCGACTTCCCAAAAACACAAAGGTAGCCCGCATGATGTTGAAGCATGGTTACCATCTTGGCCAAGGACTGGGGGCAGATTCCCAAGGCATGAGGGAACCCCCAGAATTCAAAGATAATCCTTACAAGTGTGGCCTAGGATATTGTTAGAATCGCGCAGCGGAATGTTTGTGTGGTCGGACAAAAACCAAGAGGGGGGGTGAATTGGTTTCTTAACAAAAATTAGGTTTTCAAAATTTTCCCCAAATTTTACCGATTAAAAAACTGTGTAAACGTAAATAAGATAGACATAGAGTCTTACATAGGAGATTTATACTGGTTCGGATCAAAAGACCCTACGTTCAGTTGCTAATCACTCAAACAGAGGATTAACGTTGTCATTATAATCAAAGTTGTTACAAACAGATAATAATTGAAATACAAAGTAAAGAAAACACCTCTCTTGAAATCCACAAGAGATGAAGAACAACTTTCCCCAGAGACGGCACAACACACAATCCACTAAGAATTCCACTTAGTGATTCTTATCGCTTCTAGCCCACACCAGGTTCCAAAAGCCCCTTTTTCCTCCAACAAACAGTTCTCTGGCACTCACTGCACTTAACTTTTGTTTGAAAAAGGTTGTTCTTGTTTTCTGAGTGCCATAAAGAAGCTTAAGTAGAGAAATTAAGGTTTGGGAATTGGGATTTTCGGAACTAGGAGTCTTGGGAATAGGATTTTCGAAAATAGGGTTGATTTGAAGTTGAAAATCAAAATCTGACTGAAATAATCGATTAAATGAAGTGTTAATCGATTATTACAGAGCCAAAATCAACAGAACCCCAAAACTCTCTGTTTTAATCGATTAAAAGACCTGTTAATCGATTAACAGGTGTGTTAATCGATTAAACCAATGAGCAGATACAGAAAATGGTTTTTCTCACTATTTTAATCGATTATTTCACCATTTCACCATTTATTCTAAGGTGCAGACTATGTACCGGCTATCTCAAACTCTAATATTACAGACTCAATCTAATCAAAACAGAGTTATTACACAGTAAAACAAGTCTTCAACTCTCTAAGTCTTGTGTTCTTGAATCATCATCAAAATCAACAAGCTTCATGTTCATGTACATTCAACATCAAGTCCTTGAATGTTCAACAATCTCCCCCTTTTTGATGATGATCAAAATTTTCTTTTAAAGCCTTGTAATAACCTGTTTTATCTGTCATACTAACAAACACATTAAACATACCAAATAATATTTAAAATCAATCATAGTAGGCTTTAAATATTTCTCCCCCTATTTTGATTATAATCAAAAAGAATTCTTCAATAACAATCATAAGGGCTCCCCTTCAAAATATGCATAATTTGGAGATAACTCCCCCTCAATCAAAGCATTAAAAGAACACCACATTTTATTTCAGAAATAAAAATACATTACAAATAAAATGCAAATTTAAAATTCTTCACTATCATCACTACGAAAGTGTGCATCAAATCTATTTTCTAAATGACACACTTTATCATCTACATCAGATATACGACGAATTATTTCCTCATGCCGTACTCCAGAAAGAGTGAAGAATGCCTGCATCCTCTGATTCATATCGGATAACATGTCTTCCATAGATTGTCGGGGTTCATCATGAGCAGAGGAACTTCCAACACTTTGGATTTGATCAGAGGGAAACGCAGCAGCAGGAGGCATATCTTCATCAGAATCTGCATTATCATCACCTTCGTTTGGAACGTCATCCTTGTGAACATAAATATCATTGACACGCACCATTTGAAGTTGGATTAATGTGTTGTCCAGCATGCGATTTAAGTTATTCGTTCGTACTGTTTGTTCACCTTCGACATTTACTCCTTTGTATTCAAGAATGCGAGAGACAAGGAGGGCATATGGAATTTTGAAGGTGGGATGGCGTTTGGCTTTTAACATAGTCATGGTGACAAGAACGCCCCAATCTAAAGGCTCATTGTTCATTATGGCATGAATAATACAAAGATCAATTGAAGAACATTGAGCATGATTTGTAGCCCGGGGACATAGGATCCAGACAAGTAGATGTAAAATCATGCGTTCCTCCTTCTTCAAAGGTCCAGCTAGAAGGAGACGCCCAATCTCCATGGAGGGGTTTCGCAGAAAAGAACGGTAGGCCATGATCCTGTCAAAATCATCTAACTCACCATACACGTTAATATCATCTTCTCTTATAGGAAAATGGGCAACGTTCTCCCAAATATCATCATCAAGAATAATTGTTACCCCCTTTACACGAGAGGTAGCAATTTGATCTCTAAATTTGAACCTAGAGTAAAATACCCTAACTAAGTCAGGATAATACGTACCTTGCATTTGGATGAAAGGGAGAACTCCTTGAATTTCAAGGAGATTAGGAAAGTTGAATCCCCTATTGATGAACTACTCACCAATAAGGAACTTAGGAGAAATAATACCACGTTCCTTCCAATAGGACAGAAATTCTTGTCGGCCATCTGCATCAGAGATCCATCATTCTACAGAATTAGGATGAGGATGAGATGAGGGTGCAGATCTTCTTCTAGTGGGGATTTTTGCACAAGAAGATGAGGCCATTGAAGGATTAGAAGAGTAACAAGAAGATTTAAGAGGACAAGTTAAGTGAGAAGAAAGCAAGATTGATAGAATGAGGCAAGAAAGCTTGATTTCAAGAGATAGAAGTGAGTAGAAGTGAAATGGAGGTCCCTATTTATAACCATGCATCTCCAACGGTCATATGAAAGTGAATAAGGGGCAAAAGAGCCATTGGCAACGGCTAGGATTCTAAACTTGCCAGGTTTAATCGATTAAAACTCAAATTAATCGATTAAACCAGTGCCAGACCCATTTAATCGATTAATTTGAGCTGTTAATCGATTAATACTGATTTTAATCGATTAATAGGTGAATTAATCGATTAATCCAGAGAGGAATGTCATGTTTTGGGTGTTTTGGATGCAAATAATCGATTATAACTCCAATTAATCGATTATTCCAGAGAGTACAACAAAATTTTGAGGTTTATACACATGATAATCTATTAACATCCTGTATAATGAATTATATCCTTACAATCATCCAAAAACTGTCTAATTAAGCAGAATTTAAGTTATTTCTAATATCTCTAAGTCTCTTCTAAGATCATAGAATCTATCCTTGGGAAGAGGCTTAGTAAAAATATCTGCTAATTGGTGCTTTGTATCAACATACTCTATTTTACAGTTTCCTTTGTTTATATGATCTCTTAAGAAATGATGTCTAATTTCTACAAAGAACCTGAAACCAGGCTAGCTAAAAGGCAGACTGTCCGAGATAAAATGCGGCTTTATGTGAAAGAATAGTTAGCGTCCCTTATCTCTTCTGTCGGAACTGCGTGGCTACTTAGCTTACAAAGAACCTGAAACCAGGCTAGCTAAAAGGCAGACTGTCCGAGATAAGGGTGTTTATTTGCGAAAGTACTTTTGTGATTTTTGTTTTGTTGTTTGTTTATGCTATGCAACAGACAAATGCAGCAAACATATGCACACACAATTAGATCATCCACGAACAGGCGAGAATTTGTTTTTATCACGAGGTAGGGTTTTCCTGCAGAAAAGTGCATTGGCGAGGGTAGGTTATAACTGTTCTCACCAGGCTAAGGCCCCCAAGATGCCCCCATTATAGGGTCCCCACTCTCCAGCCTTCCGACCATGCTTAGCACTAAGACCATAGTCAGTCTTGTTGCCAAAAGAGGAAGGTTATCACCTTGAGTGGTGGTTTCCGATCACACCGGTGGGCACAAGGCCATCACTACAGCGAACCGTACCTGCCACCCACTCCCTATGGATTTCTCACTTGCCCCCGGGTATAGAGGGAACTGTTGTGTGCAAGGGTTTGTGTACAGTTTGTATTTCACACAATTGCGTAAGTATAAACAAGCAACAGTTATTAAAGCCAAACCGTAATACATGTTATAATACAAGGTAAGGGCAAAAGCGTTATTTTCTTGGTTTATTTATTTTTTAAGCTGGCCCATCACTAAATGGGATCAACTCTCGAGGCTTCCCCAGTGGAGTCGCGATCTGCTGCCGTCGTCAAAAAGAAGAGGCGGTCGGAGCGACGCGATGGTTTCGACCCTCTTGATTTTCGCATTTTTATTGGTGGTTACAACGCCTTTAGGTTGTCCGATAATCGGGCTAAACCTAGGGGCGAGGTTTTCGAAAAGGTGCTCTTGGATTGTCCGATAACCGGGCTAATCCAAAAGCTAGTTTTTAAAGGTTCTGTGGAGTCGGCACCGATGTTTTTACCGGAAACATCGGAAAAGGAGTTAA
Source organism: Sphenostylis stenocarpa (assembly GCA_963425845.1). Taxonomy (NCBI): domain Eukaryota; kingdom Viridiplantae; phylum Streptophyta; class Magnoliopsida; order Fabales; family Fabaceae; genus Sphenostylis; species Sphenostylis stenocarpa. Next base: position 11,359,922 of record OY731401.1, read on the forward strand.
AAGGCGTTGGTTTTCGAAAAACCAACTTTGGTCGTTAGAACCAGAGTTGGGTAAGGAAGTTAGTTATGTATAAAGGAAGTGTTAGTTCCTTTATGACGCCCCTTTCGGGTTCCCTATGATAGGCCAACTTTATGTAAATGATTAAACCGGAAAAATACGCTTTTACCCTTTTATTTGTGGAATTAAAATTATGACTATATGGCCCTAGCTTCTATTGCATAATGAAGATTAAAGCAGTAAAGTAAAGAGAGAAAGTATAGAAACCTCCGAGGCAAGCTTTTCTATTTAATTCTTTAATAACTTGGGTGCTTTTTGGCAGCCCTTCACTCTACACAGCTTCGTAAACCTCTCGAAACGCTCAAAAATACTCTTAGAGACGCTCAGAAACTCTGGAAATGCTTCGGAGGGGTTCTAGAGAGAGAAATTCTAGAGAGAAGGAGGAGAAACTGTGTGGAAATGAGGGAATGGAGGCCCCTATTTATAGTTTTTCGCGCCTGACAGGTCGAGACCGCCGTCTCGTCTGATAGGGTCGAGACCGCCGTCTCGTCCCCTAAAAGGCGAGAAACCTTATTTTCGTGCCGAAAATCCCTCCTATCCTAGTATGGGGCCTAATAGTCTCTCCTAGTGGCTTGTTAGGCTTCGTCCATCTTCGAATAGGAAGTCTTTTACTCTTTATTTGGAGGCTGGGCAAGATTTGGGGTCTACAGGAGAGACAAGTCTATATGGGAGATAGAGAGCTAGGAAAAGCTCGAGTGGCTGTCTCCGGTGACTATGAGGTGTGGAGAAAAAGAAGAAGGATGTCTCAATCATCCACCCCACTCATTACAAGTGCCAACAGTGAAGAGTTGCAAGCTTAAGTCGACGCCTTGACCCAGAGGATAGAAATCATGGGAGCCCAGATGAGGGCCCTTGAAGAGAGAGAGCAAGGATCTATCCTCACCATGGACGGTCTGCAAAGGCAATGCAAGAAAAAGGATCATGAAATAGAGCGCCTCAAGGACCAGTGTGCTGACTCTAATGAGCAAGCTATCCGAGCATCCAAAACTGCCAGAACTAGCTCGGATGGCCAAATTCAAGAAATAACCGCCAGATCAGCACACCTAGAGGCCGAATCAGCAAAACAGGCTCAGACGATCAAGGAATTGTTGCAAGAACTTACCAAGACTCGGTCAGAAATATGCCAAGAGCGAGAGGCCAATCGTAGACTCAACAGAAGTCTTACTGAGCTACGCTTCAAAGAAAGAGACGGGCTAGCTCAGTACGGCCAAGTACTACAAGAAAAGGACCGAGCCCTTGAAAGACTCGATGGACTACAAGCCTTGGTCGTCCATCAAGAGGCGAAGATCAAAGAGGCTCAAAAGTACAGTGAAGATATGAGCCAGGCGGTCCAAAAGCAAAGCGAAGCACTCGCTCGTCACGTCCAGGAAGCCGAAAGAGAATTGCATAGAGATCAAGACCCGCCTGTGGGTTTCTTTAGGCTTTTCCATTTTTGCCAAAAGTTGTTTCGTAGTATGGAGTAGGGGAATGTACACCTTCTAATGAATGAATGAAAATTTTCTTTATCCAACAATTGTCTACTTGCATGCATCTCATTCATCTGCATATTTAATTTCCCCTCCTTTATGCTTAATAAATAAGATAATAAAAAGGAAGGATTAACTGACACGTCTTCCAAATCAGAAGAATGGAGAGAAAGCCACTCCTAATAAAGCTTTCCCCAACGGTCGACTTGCCACAAGAGGAAAATAAGCCTCGACCGTTGGTCCTCAAGAATAAAGAAGAGGGGGCAAGGACGCCAGTGCGGCTATTTATGCCACGTCCTTTCCCCTACGAATCAAATAAGGTTGTACCGTGGAGATACGGAGAATCTTCACCAATAAAAGAGGATATCACAAACATAGCCGACATCGGTGGCATGACTAGAAGTGGAAGAGTCTACTCCCCCAAGGACTCACAAGAAGATATCCTCAGAAATAAAGGAAAAAATAAAAAGACTGAAGAGGAAAAAGAAAATAAGGAATCCAAGGAGGAGACAGAGGAATTACTCCAGTTCATAAGGCAAAGCGAGTATTCCATTATAGACCAGCTCAATCGAACACCTGCAAAGATAACACTGTTATCTCTAATGATGAGCTCGGAACCGCACAGAAACGCCCTGCTGAAGGTCTTGAGCGAGGCGCATGTACCTCATACCATATCCCAAGAAAAGGTTGAGAGGATCGTCGGTCACATCATGGCAAGCGATCACCTCACCTTCACAGAGGAAGAACTCCCCCTCGAGGGATCAAAGCACAACAAGCCCTTGCACATCTCAATTAAGTGCAAGGAGTACCTCATCGCTAAAGTTCTTGTGGATAACGGGTCGTCCTTGAACGTGATGCCCAAGTGCACACTAGACAAGTTGACTATACAAGGAACCCGTCTGCGCCCAAGCAGCACTATCGTTCGAGCCTTCGACGGATCAAAGCGAGAAGTAGTGGGAGAAGTTAGTTTGCTAATTCAAGTCGGACCCACTATCTTCAACGTTGATTTCCACGTAATGGATATTACTCCAGCATATAGTTGTCTCCTCGGCAGGCCTTGGATTCATGACGCTAAGGCAGTACCTTCGACGCTCCACCAAAAAGTCAAGTTCATAGTGGGTGATAAATTGGTCACAGTCCAAGCAGAAGATGATATCTTGATCAGTGGACCGTCCACCCAACCTTATGTGGATGCGACTGAAGAGGCCCTTGAAACATCTTTTCAAGCGCTCGAAATTTCCAGCATAGAGTGACTTCCCAAAAACACGAAGGTAGCCCGCATGATGTTGAAGCACAGTTACCATCCTGGCCAAGGACTGGGGGCAGATTCCCAAGGCATGAGGGAACCTCCAGAATTCAAAGACAATCCTTTCAAGCATGGCCTAGGATATGACCCTACTAAGGGACGAGCGGAAAAAGGAAAAGGGAAGTCTCCCCTCTGCACACTCAAGCAAATTTTCCGAAGTGGAGGGGTGCAAGCGTCAAGAGCTACCCTAGTCATTAGGAGATCTTTTTCTTCATTTAAGGGATGTAAACCCCATGATTGTTAGAGATTATCCCCCGGGGCTAGCCCGACCCCGGGCATTTTAGGGCACATATTCCCTTATTAATTAATAAAGAATACTTCTTACAATTTGCTTCTCTTCTTGCTATTTCTGACTAGACCTCACAATAACCTTGTCTAAGTAAACGGAAAAAACAAAAAGAAAAAAGAAGAATAAAAAGGGCATCCAAATAATCAACATTCGCCATTGCCATTACAATCAAGCTAGTTGATTAGAAGCACCAAATAAAGGCTTTACCTCACCATAAAGAAAGTCATGCTTCGCCAATATTGTGAACAAAAAATAAATACACAAAAAAAGAGCCCATAGAAGCCAGAGGCCAAAGAAAAGTGCAAAATACCCAGTAGGAAACCCACTAAGGGGGCTACGCAAAAGATAGGGTCAACCCAGTAGGACACCTAAGCCTAACCCTAGCCAGCCATGCTTACAAAAACCTTTTTCTAATAAAAAAACATTCTAAAACACAAGCCATTGAATTTACCTCTTTACTTCTTTTCTCTTGACCCTCACACCAAAATTCTAATAATTAATTTGGGAATATGGAGGCGTATAGTCAACAAGAGGATTGAAATCCCTAGAATGGAGAAAGAGGGACACTATATGGCAAAGAGTGCTCTACAAAAGAAAAAGAAAAAGAAAAGAAAAAACAGTTATCCCTCGGTCACAAAAGTCCGGCATGGTACAGCCAAACACAAGAACGCAGATCAGAGGACATTCGACGCCACAAGACACGTCAGTGAAATCCTTCTGAAAAATTAACTAAAATAGGCATTATAGGACATCAAACATGAAAACATTGCATGCATAAAAAATGTTTTTGAACCAGGTCCTATTTCCTTTATTCAAAAAAAAAAAAAATTTAATTCGAGACGGCTGTCCAGAATTTCCAGACCGCCGTCTCAGTACCCAGAAATTCGAGATCGCCGTCTCGACTTAGGCGAAAACGAGACCGCCATCCCGCTTGGCGAGACGGCCGTCTCGCTTAGACCCAAAGTCGAGACCGCCGTCTCGAGATCCCAGACGACCGTCTCGACCGGTACAATTTCGAGACCGTCGTCTCGCTTTCCCAGACGGCGGTCCCGAATCCAGTTTTTTCCCTATATATAGGGGCGCGCCTTGGGGGGTTCGTCACAACTTCCCTTGCCTCCAGAACCCCCAACTCTCAGATCTCTCACTTCAGAGCACTTTCTGGCCAAAATGTTCGGTAGAAGTCAATCCAGGAAGAGAAGAGGCACTACCAGCGCTAGCAGTTCCTCGGCGCCAGCTCCCCAGGATCCTACTCAGCTCTCGCCACATCACCAAGTCCGCCTCGAGCACGTCCGGGGTTACACATGGCACCCCATGCTTAGGCTCGACTTCAGCATCCTCGCTGAGTTTGGATGGGAGGACGATGTTCGGGCCCACATAGATAGCATTGGGTGGGGCTTCCTGCTGCAACCTCCACCTACCCACGTGTACCCTCAAGCGATACTGGAGTTCCTGGCCTCCATCTCCTACGCCGAGGCTCCCTCTATGGTCCTGGGCCTGCCACCTACCAAGATGGTGAACTACTTTATGGGTGGGACATACCAGACTACCACCCTCGACGAATTCAATGTGAGCATTGGGTTCGTCCGGCCTGAGGATGTGCTAACCCAGGAATACCGGGATGCCATCTGCAGCCGCCCCACCAACCTCACCACCGCCGAAATGTGGAAGGAACTCACCAGGTCACCCATGCTGCCCACGCTGATGAAGGGGTCAGCACTCCCCCCAGCCCTCCGCATTTGCCACAAGCTGCTGGCTGGGACTGTTCACGGGAGGAAGGAGAGCCAAGGTAAGGTAACCCTCCCAGACCTCTTCTTATTTTACTGCATGAGCCAGAGGCGACGCTGTAACCCTGGCTATTTCTTCCTGAGGGCCCTTAAGGACTTCGGGAGCAGACCAGCGGGAGCCGTCCTCATGGCTCCTCTTATCACCCCCCTGGCAGAGAAATGGGGGTGCGCTGGCCGGGAAGAGCTGGACTCCAACCTGCGACCCGAATCCATCAACGGGTCGATTCTGGTCAGCACGGGGATGCTGATACGTCGCAGGACTCAGTTGGCCCTTCATCCCTCACTGGATTTCGCGTTGGACCTCCAGCACATCGTGGCAATGCACAATCTCCCTACGCCCCCCGACTTCCAGCAGCCACATCAGCACCAACAACCACCGCAATACACAGATGACTTTGCTGGCGTAAACCGCAACATCAATGATCTGCACCAGCAATTCGATCAAATGTCTGTGCGGCAAGAAGCCTTCGACACCCGGCTGGAGACGTTGTACCAATATCAGCAGGGAATGCGGCAGGAATGGACAACATTCCAGCAAGAATACCATGACGAGGCCCGGGAGCAAGCAGAATTCTGGGAACATATGTACCAGCAATTCCCTCATCTTGGATCGTCTCCAAAAGACAGCCCTAAGGGATAGTGCTCGAAATGGCTGTAATAAAATTTTCCCTTATAAATAAAATTTTTATTTCATGCATTTCATTGCCAACTTTTTTCAAAAGTCAGCGTAACAAAAAATAAAGAGCAAAAAGACGTACGCTCAAGAAAAAGGCCAAAATCCTAAATCGCGAGAAAAAAGAGATAAAACCACGAGAAAAAGGCGGGACTAAGACAAGCCATCACCTTGACCAACAAAATTTGACAACCGAGTCGAACAAAAAACAAAGACTGCCCGTCCAACTAGCAAGAGTCGGGTGATCATCACCACCAAGAAAACCAAAAAACAAGGAATCCCCAGCAATCAACAAAGCCGGATGAACACCAGCAAGATCCCCGGCGCAGACCGGACGACCAAATACAAACAAAGAGAACACACCTCAAAGCTCGGCGCATGAGCCACCCGAGCAGTAAGCTGCCGTCACCACCAATCCCACGCAGTGGACTGTACCAGCCTGATAGGGGGTTCATACCTATCAACCTGCACACACAAGTGCGCCTGATCTACGCCCCACCCAGGTCAGTAAGTCGCAACTACCAGCCTGATGGGGGGTTCATACCCATCCAGTCCAACACACAGCGGACTGCAACTACCAGCCTGATGGGGGGTTCATACCCATCCAGTCCAACACACAGCGGACTGTCACTACCAGCCTGATGGGGGGTTCGTACTCATCCAGTCCAACACACAGTGGACTGCAATTACCAGCCTGATGGGGGGTTTATACCCATCAACCGAAGGATCGACTATCGTCAGAAGGAGTATCCTGAGGTTCTACCACGTGTCAACCGAAGGGATCGACTACCGTCAGAAGGAGTATCCTAGAGGTGCACATCACAACTTTTCCCCAGAAGATCAACTGCCGCAAGACGGAACATCCGAAGGGTAGCGGGGCAAGAGGGTCAACTCCTTTACCTTCCTGTCGATCTGTGTGGCACAACAGGCCAACAACCAACTAGTCAGGTAAAGGGGGGGCAGTTGTAGACCCTAAATCTTGCCCGGCCTCATAATAAAGACTAGAAGACCTCCTTTTTCGAAGATGGATGAAGCCTAAGAAGCCACTAGGAGAGACTATTAGGCCTCATACTAGGATAGGAGGGTTTTTTAGCACAAAAATAAGGATTTTCGCCTTTGAGGGTCGAGACCGCCGTCTCGGATTTGAGCGTTTCCAAAGCATTTCCGGAGTTTATGAGCGTTTCTAAGAGTGTTTTTAGCGTTTCGAGAGGTTTCCGACGCTATGTAGAGTGAAGGGCGGCCACATAGCACCCTAATTTTTTAAAGAATTAATAGAAAGCTTGCTACAAAGGTTTCTACTCCCTCTCTCTCTCTTCTTTATCGCTTTATTTCAATTATGCAATAGACATTAGGGCCATGTAGTCATAATTTAAATTCCGCAAATAAAAGGGTAAAAGCGTATTTTTCGGTTTATTTACTTAGAATAGTTGGCCTATCATAGGGAACCCGAAAGGGGCGTCGTAAAGGAACTAACACTTCCTTTACGCGTAACTAACTCCCCTACCCAACTCTGGTTGTAACGACCAAAGTTGGTTTTTCGAAAACCAATGCCTTTTAATTCCTTTTCCGATGTTTCTGGTAAAAACATTGGTGGCGACTCCAGAGAACCCTTCAAAACTAGCTCTTGGATTAGCCCGGTTATCGGACAATCCAAGAGCGCCCTTTCAAAAACCTCGCCCCTAGGTTCAGCCCGGTTATCGGACAACCTAAAGGCATTGTAACCACCAATAAAAAACGCGAAAATTGGAAAGTCGAAACCATCGTGTCGCTCCGACCGCCTCGTTTTGACGGCGGCGACACTCACCAGAGCCAAATTTGATCGATGTCGTACTCGGTCAAATAATTAAAACAGATAAATGTAGTACTAGGAAGCTTTCCTAGGTCGTCTCCCAAAGACCACAAATTTCTATCAAAGCTTATCAATTTTTAAAATTAGAACAGTAACAAAAAAAAGGAAGTTTTTCAAAATTTAAATATTAGATGAAACAGAACAAAAGCAGATTATAAAAATGCAGATTAAAAACAGATTAAAATGCAATTGATTTCCTGATTCTAATGCAGTGTCACTTATCCTAGATTACGAAATTAATTCGAAATTAACCAACTAAGCGAAGATAAATCCCAAATTATATTCTAATTCGAAATTAATCAACTAAGCGAAGATTAATCTCAAATTAGCTTTAACCCTTGTTCCAATATGAAATCAACCAACTAAGCGAAGATTAATCCCAAATTTTCCTTAACCCTTATTCCAACATGAAATTAACCAACTAAGCGAAGATTAACCCCAAATTATCCTTATACAATTAAGCATTGCATACATCACATAATCTCATCTCTAACACAGAATTAAGCAAACTGTGATATTAGTTTCGGTTTATTAAGCATAAACAGATTATAATTCAACACTAAGATTAGAAGATGAAGAGTTAAGAGAACAAACAAAATGAAATTGAAGAACAAAACCTCAAAGATCTACTTGCATTCTTCTCAGAAAATCAATACAAAGATTTAGCTATCCATGGAAAGTTGAAAACGCAATAGAAGAAACATAATTAAAATCGAAACAAGAATTTAAAAATAATGACAGAAGAGTAAACAAACTTGAATATAAATTGCAGAAGATGAAAGGTGGAAGTGTGGTGGCTGCGTAGTCCTTGTGTGATGTGTGATGTGCCTATCTTATATAAATAACCCTAACCCTAGTCTTTATTGAGGTTTGGGCTCAACTGGTCCATGAAACACATCATAAGTTGGCTTTAGTGCAGGTCCGTGAACTTCAAACACGTGCAGTATTTTCAATACTTATCCAAATTAAGCTATTTTGGTATCCTTTGAAAGCCTTTTGAGTTAGATTTAAAACGCCACCATTGCTACTATTTTTGGAGGTCTAATGAATTTAGGAGACATAAATTACTGAAGCATGTCCATTGGGCCGGCCTGGTGCGCTTGACCTGTGTTGGATAATTTATGTAAAATCCAATTTATATCCGAATTGAATGATTTTGGATCCTATGGAAATCTGAATGTGTCTAGTTTATAATGTTTTGAAAATAATAATTTTTGGAGATCTGTAGAAAAAATGATAAATAAATCAGTAAACTAATGTTAGTACCCGTATAGAATAAAATATGACATTTGACCCAATTTTCCAAGCCCAAAATTGCTTTAAACTGTATAATGGCATCTAGCCCAATCTTCTAGGCCCAAAATTGCTTTAACTGTCCTAAAATTAATAATGAGAAAAAATTAGATCAAATAGATTTAAATTAATTAAAATCTAATTATTGGCCCAATGAAGCCCAGTTAATAAAAATTCACTAATAATAGAAAGTTAAGCCCAAAACACTAATTAAAATAAGTTCAGAAAGGGAAGAAAATACAGAAATATAATGACTCATCAGCCTTATAAAAGAAGGCTCAAACCAGATAGGGGTTGGTACCTATCGAAAATATTTATCATCCGGCGGATCAGCAAACTTCAGCAAAAGAGTGTAGACCCCAAATCTTGCCCCACCTCATAATAAAGACCAGAAGACCTTCTATTCAAAGATGGATGAAGCCTAAGAAGCCACTAGGAGAGACTATTAGGCCCCATACTAGGATAGGAGGGATTTTCGGCATGTAAATAAGGATTTTCGCCTTTTACGATCGAGACCGTCGTCTCGTATTCGGGACCGCCGTCTCGCCTTGCGAAAGTGGCGAGACCGCCGTCTCATTTGGCGAGACCGCCGTCTCGCCATTTCTGCAAGGCGAGACGGCCGTCTCGAATGGCGAGACGATCGTCTCGACCTTATCAGACGAGACAGCTGTCTCAACCTGAGAGACGCGAATCCCTATAAATAGTCGCGTCATTCCCCTCATTTCACACAGTTCTTCCATTCTCTCTCTAGTCACTTCCTCAAATTCTCTTTCTAGAATCCCTCCGAAGCATTTGCGGAGTTTCTGAGAGTTTCTAAGAGTTTTTATAGCGTTTTCAAGAGTTTTCCGGCGCTATAGAGAGTGAAGGGCTGCCAAAAAGCACCCAAATTATCAAAAATTAATAGAAAGCTTGCCTCGAAGGTTTCTACACTCTCTCTCTCTCCTTTATATCTTTATTTTTAATTATGCAATAGAAATTAGGGCCATGTAGTCATAATCTTAAATTCTGCAAATAAAGGGTAAAAGCGTATTTTCACTGGTTTATTTATTCAAAGTAGCTGGCCTATCATAGGGAACCCGAAAGGGGCGTCGTAAAGGAACTAATACTTCCCTTACACGTAACTAACTCCCTTACCCAACTCTGGTTCTAATGACCAAAGTTGGTTTTTCGAAAACCAACGCCTTTTTACTCCTTTTCCGATGTTTCCGGTAAAAACATCGGTGGCGACTCCAAAAGAATCCTTCAAAACTAGTTCTTGGGTTAGCCCAGTTATCGGACAATCCAAGAGCGCCTTTTCGAAAACCTCGCCCCTAGGTTCAGCCTGGTTATCGGACGACCTAAAGGCGTTGTAACCACACCAGTAAAAACTCGAAAATTGGAAAGTCATAACCATCGCGTCGCTCCGACTGCCTCGTTTTGACGGCCACGACAAGGAGCATCCGAATGATGACCGGGCAAAAAGGGTTAACTCCTTCCCCTACCAACTAACTTTGTGGGCACATTAGGCCAACAATTAGTCAGGCAGGTGAAGGGGGGGGGGGGGTAGCTGTAGACCCCTAATTTTGCCCGGCCTCTCAATAAAGGCTGAGAAGGCTTCCTATTTGAAGATAAAGCTTCGGTGGACGTCTAACGACATCAATCGACTTCCGAATAAAGAAAGGAAAGCTTCCCGGGAGTCCCAGAAAACAAAATCTGTCCAAAATAGTCGAGATGGTCGTCCTAGAAGTCGGGATGGCCGTCCCAGATAGCCCAGAAGGCCGTCCCACATGCCAGATGGCCGTCTCATCTTGTTTTGATGCTTGGGACTGCCGTCCCAAATCCTAGATGGTCGTTCCGGCCTCCCCAGACGTCCATCCCTATTTTCCAAGCTCAAGACGGCCGTCCCGAGCTGCCAGGCTGCGAAAACTATAAAAAGGAAGCTCATTTGCCACTTTTTCACACTCCAGACACTTGTCTTCTCTTCCTACTTCGAATGAACTCTCCGATTGCCTAAAAAAGGTAACAATCGGTTAAGGAATTGTATTCCAACATTCGATTCTTCTTAAAATTTTAGTCGAGTCGATATTGTATTCGGGGAGGAGAGTCTTTGTAGAGCGGGGGATTGCCAAAACGCATCCTCACAGTTAAAGATTTGCAATACAAAGCTTGCTAGGGAGGTTCTTTTCAATTCTCTTCTCTTTTATTGCTTTATGTATGCAATATAAAATAAAATCATGTAGATAGCCATTTTTAAATATTATATAAATAAATAGGGTAATAGCGTAATTTCTCGTAATTTTTGCTTAATGAATTAATCCGTCATAGGGAACCCGAAAGGGGCGTCGTGGGGGTGTAGACCCCAAATCTTGCCCGGCCTCAAAATAAGACCAGAAGACCTTCTATTTGAAGAAGGTTGAAGCCTAAGAAGCCACTAGGAGAGACTATTAGGCCCCATACTAGGATAGGAGGGATTTTTGGCACAAAAATAAGGATTTTTGCCTTTTAAGGTCGAGACCGCCGTCCCAGATTCGGGATCGCCGTCTTGCCTTGCGCAAATGGCGAGACCGCCATTGACAAGGTCGAGATGGTCGTCTCGTCATTCGCGGATGGTGAGACGGCCGTCTCGCCATTCCTGCAAGGCGAGACAGCCGTCCTGAATGACGAGACGACCGTCTCGACCTTGTCAGACGAGACGGCCCGTCTCGACCTGATAGGCGCGAATCCCTATAAATAGGGGCGCCATTCCCCTCATTTCACACAGTTCTTCCTCCTTCTCTCTAGACTTTTCTTCAAATTCTCTCTCTAGACCACCTCCAAAGCATTTCCGGAGTTTCTGAGAGCTTTCTAGAGCGTTTTTGAGCGTTTTCGGCATTGTAACGAGCAGAGGGCTGCCAAAAAGCACACTAGTACTCAAAGAATTAATAGAAAAGCTTGCTTCGGAGGTTTATACTTTCTCTCTCTATCTTTTACTGCCTTATTTTAAATTATGCAATAGACATTAGGGTCATGTAGTCATAGTTTAAAATTTCGCAAATAAAAGGGTAAAAGCGTATTTTCACCGGTTTAATTATTTTTAAATAGATGGCCTATCATAGGGAACCCAAAAGGGGCGTCGCAAAGGAACTAACACTTCCTTTACACGTAACTAACTCCCTTTACACGTAACTAACTCCCTTACCCAACTCTGGTTCTAATGACCAAAGTTGGTTTTTCGAAAACCAACGCCTTTTCACTCCTTTTCCGATGTTTCCGGTAAAAACGTCGGTGGCGACTCCAAATGAACCCTTCAAAAATTAGCTCTTGGGTTAGCCCGGTTATCGGACAACCCAAGAGCGTCCTTTCGAAAACCTTGCCTCTAGGTTCAGCCTGGTTATCGGACAACCTAAAGGCGTTGTAACCACACCAATAAAAACGTGAAATTGGAAAGTCAAAACCATCGCGTCGCTCCGACCGCCTCGTTTTGACGGCGGCGACAGATGGCGACTCTGCTGGGGAAGCCTAGAGAGTTGATCCCATTTAGTGATGGGCCAGCTTAAAAGTAAATAAACCAAGAAAATTATGCTTTTACCCTACCTTGTATTATAACATGTTTTAATGCTTGGCTTTAATAACTGTTGTCTGTTTATATTTAAGCAATTGTTTTAGATACAAACTGTACACAAACCCTTGCACACTATAGTTCCCTCTATACCCGGGGGCAAGTGAGAAATCCATAGGGAGTGGGTGGCAGGTACGGTTCGCTGTAGTGATGGCCTTGTGCCCACCAGTGTGATCGGAAACCACCACTCAAGGTGATAACCTTCCTCTTTTGGCACAAAGACTGACTATGGCCTTAGTGCTAAGCATGGTCGGAAGGCTGGAGAGTGGGGACCCTATAATGGGGGCACCTTGGGGGCCTTAGCCTTGGTGAGAACAGTTAGAACCTACCTTCGCCAAAGCACTTTTCTGCAGGAAAACCCTACCTCATAATTAAAATGACTTCTCGCTTGTTCGTGGATGATCGAATTGTGTGTACATATGTTTGTTGCATTTGTCTGTTGCATAGCATAACCAAACAACAGGAAAAATCACAAAAAAAACATTTTTTTGCAATAAACGCCCTTATCTCGGACAGTCTGCCTTTTAGCTACCCTAGTTTCAGGTTCTTTGTAAGCTAAGTAGCCACGCAGATCCGACAGTAAGAGATAAAAGGCCAAAAAAATAAATCCAAAATAAATAAAATAATAATAACAAAATCAAAACGTTTATAAAAATAATTTTGACAAAGTGGTATCATTCATATTGCATCATGTCATAAGTGAAAAAACCAAGAGAGAAAATAAATGCATAAGGAAAGTATGCATATGCATCATTTTAATAAATCCCTAAAAAATGGGTCTTAGAAGCGTTTATTGAGAAAATTACTAGGCCAAATCCCCTTTAGGCATTTGCAGCTTGATTCTTCACCTTTTTCTCTTCGTTTTGATATGTTGTGCGTCCAAATTAGACATCCCAGTCAAAAGTTATGTCACTTTGAACATCTATCGCCCATTTGTACTGGTGCATGCATAAATACATTCATCCTAGGGAGCACTAGATATCCCTAAGATAATGGCGAAAGAGGCCCCGAGCACATTTGTGACCTTCGCGACAAGGAAGGGACACGTGTACTAAGGTGTGATGGTGACCCCCATTATACTTGTCAAATTTGTGATGGGGGAGGAACCATTACATCAAGGTGGGTATGATACCCCACAAAGCATAAGCTTTAAGGAGGATACCTAAGCCATTGTCTTAAGGAATATCTATCTCATAAATCATTCCTTTTAAACAATAAAAATCTTTTTACATTCTAGAAAGCGGATGGCATTCTTCATACCCTCATCCACATAAAAAAAAAAACACAAAATCCCAAAACTATCAAACATCATGTTAGAAAATAAAACATGATAATGTTTAGGAGAAAACAAACATCTACATACATGCATCCACCAAACTTCATCCTCATAACATGCTTCTAATAATAGACAATCGAAGAAGTGGACATTCCTCAATACCATGAAAAGAGGATTAGGGCATTCGCATGCCATGCACGGGAAGTCAAAATGAAAATAAATAGAAATTTTAACCCGCCTATGGGTTCATTTAGGCTTCTCCGCTTTTAAAAAAAATGTACTTCAAAACATTGCATTGAGGAATGTACACTGTCTGGATGAAATAAATAAAATTGTTTGTTTTCATCGTCTCTTCAAACGTCTATCGCATTCATAAATTGCATTCATTCATTCTCACTTTAATAATAATAAGATAATAAAAAGAAAGGATTAGTCGATGTGTTTTCCACGAATCGAAGTAGGGTAAAGAGCAAACCTTTTGTCGTCAAGTTATCTCTAACGGTTGATCCGCCTAAGAAGGATAATAAGCCTCAACCGTTGGTCATCTAAGTAAATAAAGAAGAGGGGGCAAGGATGTCGTTACATTTATTTATGTCTCGAACCAAATAAAGTTGTACCATTGAGATACGCAGAAACATCGTCCATCAATGAAGATATCTCCAGCATAGCCAACATTCGGGGGCAGAATTAGAAGTGAAACAATCTACACCCCCAGGAGCTATAAGACAATGCTCCCAAGAATAAAGGAAAAATAATAAGACTGAAGAAAAACATAATCCAAAGAGGAAATTGATAGGCGACAAGCTGGTCACGGTTCGAGCTAAAAACGATATTCGGATCAGCAAGTCATCTGCCCTACCTTGAATAGATGAGACTAAAAAGGACATTTGAAATATCTTTTGCCAATATGAAAAGACTTCCCTAACAATATGAAGGTGACCCACATGATGAGAAAATATGGATATCGCCCAAACCAAGGGCTCATTAGAAACTCTCAAGGAATAAGGGAGCCACCATATTTTAAAGATAATCCTTTGAAGCTTTACCCTACAAAGGATCAAGCTGCACGGAGAAAAGGGAAGTCTCCCCTCTGCACCTCAAATCAGATTTTCCCGAGCAGAGGGATTCAAGCGTCAAAAGCGACTTTAGTCATTAGGTGTTCTCCTTCTGATTCTTAGGTTTTGTAAATCCAATGACTATTAGAGATTACTCCTCGGGGCTAGCCCGACCCCCGAGCATTGTAGGGCACACATTTCCCTATTAATTACAAAGAATGTCATTCTTACTATTTGCTTCTCTTCTTTCTATTAATGTCTAAACCTCATTAATAACCATGTTTAAGCAAACATTTTCAAAAGTGCGTCAAGGTAATCAAAATGCGCCATTGACCAAAATAAAAGTCAAATCCATCACCACTGATTGACTAGAAGCACAAAATAAAGTTTTACTTCGTCATAAGTAAAGTCGTGTTTCGCCAATGTTGTGCAAAAAGAAAACAAAAATCAAAGGAAGCCCATAGAAGCTAAAGGCAAAAAAAAAGGGCAGGGTACCCGGTAGGAAACCCATTAAAGGGCTACGCAAAAGTTAGGGTAAACCCGCTAGGAAACCTGAACAACCATAAAGGGTAGCCTAGGTAAAAATTAGGGTTACAAAATAAAGTCCGCTAGGTTTCCAAAGCAAGAAAAAAGAAACCTAGACAAAAGTTAGGATAAAAAAAAACACAACATCCTAAGCTGAAAACCCAAAGGGCAGACTAGGGAAGTCAATCAGTCATAGCAAGCGCCATAGAATAAGACGCCACTCCATAAACAAAACGCTGTTTAAACTAGCCTAAACACTCTAACCAACCTTGGCTAGCCGTGCTTACAAAAACCATTTTTTGTCAAAATAAAACAATTCTAAAACACAAGCCTTTGAATTAAATATCCTCTTCTTTCTCTTCTCTTGACCCTTACCACTACGACATTCTATTAAGTAGTAGGGAAATGTGGAGATAGTAATCAATAGGAGGATTGACATCCCCAAGGAAAGGGAGGGGCACACTGACATGGCAAGTCGCTCTACAATTAACACAATCATTCTTCGGTCATGAAAAAATCGAGACGGCAAAATTGGTATAGCCTATCATGTCGACAAAGCACATAACGTCAGAAGCTCATCAGAAGTAAAAGCACATTGGTTAATCCTTTTGAAAAATTAATTGAAACAGTATTATAGGATGCATATCACAAACATTGCATACATGCATAGGGTCCTTTCTCTCAAAAAGAAAAGAGAAAAGAGAAAAGAGAAAAGAGAAATGAGAAAAATAAAAATAAAAAATAATGCCTGCTAGGAGATTCTTAGGAAAAAGTTAGGGTAGCCCACTAGATCGAAAACCCGCAAAGGGCGGTCTAGGCAAAAGTTAGGGCATTCACAAAAAAGGAAAAAGCCCGCTAAGATATCCTAGGCAAAAAGTAAGGCAACCCGCTAGACCGAAAACCCCAAAAGGGCGGTCTAGGAAAAATTTAGGGCTAAACTAAAAGATGAATAAAAGAGAGGGGCCCTTCATCATAATCATAAAAAGTCCTGCAGGAGAATGCCAGTCACTTTTCCAGATGCATCAATAAAAAAGAATAAATTGCATTTAGGGCATCCACACACAAGTAGTCGCACAAAATGACTTTGTCAATGTCAAAAATGAAAGAAATAAAAATTACTTCAGATAAATAACAAAAAACGAAAAGCATTCATGCATATAAGAAGACTAGCTCTATGTTTGTGATTGAAAACAGGATCACTGAGACTGAGTCTCCAAATAATGCCCTCAAGAAAACGGAGCAAGTCGTCAATCAAGCGACTCAGCAAAATAAGAGCTTCTGAAAATCAAGAGCTTCAGCTACCATCCTTCTACCCAGAAAAGAAGGCACAAGAAAGTAATAAGTCTCCAAACATTGCTCTCCCTCAAGAAAGAAGAGCAAGTTGTCATAAGAAGCTTCCAGAAGTCAAAGCTCTAATCATCACCCAATAAAAGAGGGCACAATCATCAGACATCATAAAAGAAAAGCCGACGGAAATGCTTAGTCATCCCCAAGAGGATCCCCGCCTACTCCGAAGGGTTAACAAAAATACTCCTCACGGCTCAACATTACCACCACATAAGTCATCGAGCACACTCACCCAAAGTCTCCTCCACACTCCCCAATGGAGAATAAAGGCTTCAAGAGCCCATCCCATCATCATCAATAGTCAAAAGAGTTCAATCTCCATACCAACAAGGGCTCAACAAAAAAAAAGGGAAAAAAGAAGAAAACTCTTGCATCCCCAGAGGATGTCCAAAAGAAAAGGCAACAACAGAGAGGGCCGAATAAAAATCCTCAAGTGGATCTCCAAAAAATTCTACAAAAAGGAATCAAAAATTCCCATCCCCTAGTGGAATAAGAGCTTCACAAGTATAGCTCGCATCAACATCAATCAAGGAGCCAAGACTCTATTCCTAGAAAAGAAAAATCAGATCCCCAGGAAGTCAACTAATTCCCTGGTGGATCACTAAAGAAATAAAACGTCATCCCTAGTGGCCCCCCCCCAAAAAGAAGAGAAAAAGCCAGCGTAATAAAAAGAGACTAAAAAGTAAAAAGGCTTACGCATTATCCCCATAAAAAAATCCAGATTTCAAAATCGCGATAAAAAAGAGATAAATCGCGAAAAAAAGGCGAAATCAATCCTAACTTTTAGGCAATCAATAAAATCCCTAAGTGGGTCACCGCAGAAAAGGGGAAATCAACGAAAAAGAAGGAATCGGAAATCCCAATGAAACAAGAGTATCGGCAAAGCCATCTCATACCAACAACATCCAACAAGGAGTCAAAACTCCATTCCCTCAAAGGTGAAATCAAAATTAGATCCCCGGGAAGGCAACCAATTCCCCGGTGGATCAATAAAAAAGAAAAATCATCCCAGTGAGCCTACTGCAAAGGCAAAAATTCATATTCATCCTCAGAATGTCATTTGCCTATGCATAGGCAAGACCTGACAAGCAAGAGCCAGCATCCCCATAAGGGAATATCAGCCTAGTCAGAGGCAAAACAAATGCAGCCAAAAGTCTTCACTTCCGATGAAGCATCTGCCTACTCAGAGGCATTACCATAAACTCAATGGAGTATCTGCCTGCTCAGAGGCACCATCAAAATCAACAAATTTTTCAATGGATATCTGCCTACTTAAGAGGCCTCACCAAGATCAACAAATCCCCAGAGGATTCCTGCCTACCTAAGAGGCACTCATCAAAAATTCCCGACAACCAGCAAAGTCGGATGACCACTACCAAAAGATAAAAATCAAAGAATCCCCAGCAATCAACAAGCTGGATGAACCAAAAATCAAAGAATCCCCGGCACACCGGAGGACTTTACCAAAAGAAGGTATTCAAAATATAGGCGCATGAGCCACCCGAACAGTAAGTCGCCGCCACCACCAGTCCTACACAGTGGACTGTACCAACCTGATAGGGGGTTCATACCTATCAACCCGCGCACGCAGGTGCGCCTGATCCGCGCTCAAGCAGGATCAGTAAGTCGCAACTACCAGCCTGATGGGGGATTCATGCTCATCCAGTCCAACACACAACGGACTGCAACTACCAGCCTGATGGGGGGTTCATACCCATCAAGTCCAACACACAGCGGACTGCAACTACCAGCCTGATGGGGGGTTTATACCCATCAACCGAAGGATCAGCTACCGTCAGAAGGAGTATCCTGAGGTTCTACCATGTGTCAACCAAAGGGATCGACTACCATCAGAAGGAGTATCCCGGAGGTGCACAACACAAATCTTCCCCAGAAGATCAACCGCCGCAAGGACGGAGCATCCGAAGGGTAACCGGGCAAGAGGGTCAACTCCTTCACCTTCCAGTCGTTCCTCTTGGCACAACAGGCCAACAACCGACTAGTCAGGTAAAGGGGGGGCAGCTGTAGACCCCAAATCTTGCCCAGCCTCATAATAAAGACCAGAAGACCTCCTTTTCGAAGATGGATGAAGCCTAAGAAGCCACTAGGAGAGACTATTAGGCTCCATACTAGGATAGGAGGGATTTTTGGCATAAAAATAAGGAATTTTGCCTTTTAGGGTCGAGACCGTCGTCTCGCCTTGCGAAGGTGGCGAGACCGCCGTCTCGGATTCAAGACCGCCGTCTCGCCTTGCGAAGGTGGCGAGACCGCCGTCTCGTTTGGCGAGACGGTCGTCTTGACCTTGTCAGACGAGATGACCCATCTCGACCTGACAGGCCCGAATCCCTATAAATAGGAGCCTCATTCTCCTCATTTCACACAGTTCTTCCTCCTTCTCTCTAGACTTTTCTTCAAATTCTCTCTCTAGACCCCCTCCGAAGCATTTCCGGAGTTTCTGAGAGTTTTCTAGAGCATTTTTTAGCGTTTTCGGCATTGTAACGAGCAGAGGGCTGCAAAAAAGCACCCTAGTACTCAAAGAATTAATAGAAAAGCTTGCTTCGGAGGTTTATACTTTCTCTCTCTATCTTTTACTGCCTTATTTTAAATTACGCAATAGACATTAGGGCCATGTAGTCATAATTTAAAATTCCGCAAATAAAAGGGTAAAAACATATTTTCATCGATTTAATTATTTTTAAATAGCTGGCCTATCATAGGGAACCCGAAAGGGGCGTTGTAAAGGAACTAACACTTCCTTTACGCGTAACTAACTCCCTTACCCAACTCTGGTTCTAATGACCAAAGTTGGTTTTTCGAAAACCAACGCCTTTTCACTCCTTTTCCGATGTTTCCGGTAAAAACATCGGTGGCGACTCTAGATGAACCCTTCAAAAATTAGCTCTTGGATTAGCCCGGTTATCGGACAACCCAAGAGCGCCCTTTCGAAAACCTCACCTCTAGGTTCAGCCCGGTTATCGGACAACCTAAAGGCGTTGTAACCACACCAATAAAAAACGCAAAAAATGGAAAGTCAAAATCATCGTGTCACTCCGACCGCCTCATTTTGATGGCGGAGACAAAGCCTCAGTAATTTCTGATTAGCCATAGTGCCTTGCATGAATTTTTCTAAAGTTGCCTCAGTATTTTTCTAATTAGCCATAGTGCCTTGCATGAATTTTTCTAAAGTATCCTCCAATTTACTTATTCTGTCAGGCACTGAAGGATAATGTTGTTGCTGCTGTTGATATAGAGGTTGTTGATATGACTGTTGTTGAAATGTAGGTTGTCTTGTAGATGAGCTAACACCTTGGTTCCATCCAAAATTTTGATTTTGATTTTGATTTAGATTTTGATTCCCTCTCCATCCTTGTGCAAAATTATTCTGATAATTATTGGGATTAGGGAAATTACCTTGTCTGCCTTGTCTACTACCTTGGGCACCCATATAATTAGCTTCTTCTTGTTGAATGTTGCCTTGATAAGAACATTGTTCATTTTCATGATCACCTCCACACACATGACAACTCATCTGTTGATTAAGAAAAGATTGTACTGTGTGCATTTGTTGAGGTAATTTCTCTATTTTCTGGTTCAATGCTTCAATTTGTTGCGTTATAAGTTTATTCTGGGCTAAGATAGCATCTAAGCTATTAAGTTCAAGAACTCCCTTCCTTTGAATTGGATGTCTATCATGTTGGGCCTGTTGGTATGTAAAGGCTAGTGCATCAATAATTCTGGTGGCATGATCAATTTCTACATCTAACATGGATCCTCCTACTGCAGCCTCTAATAGCATCTTTGAATCATGTCGCAAGCCAGTATAGAAAATATTCAACTGAGCAACATCATCAAATCCATGATTTGGGCAACTTCTCAAGAGTGATTTAAATTTCTCCCATGCTTCACAAAATTGTTCATCTGCTCCTTGTTTGAAAGAAGTGATGTCAGATTTTGCTTTGATGTAACAGGATGGTGGGAAAAATCTGTTCAGAAACTTCTCTTCTACACTACTCCAATTAGTCAAACTTTGATTAGGATGTGCTTTCAGCCACTCCTTTGCCCTACCTGCCAAAGAAAAAGGAAATAATCTCAAATATGCAGATTCAAGATTTGCTGCTCTAAATCCCATGGTACCAATCAACTCATAAAAAGTAGACAAATGAATGTAAGGGTCTTCATGATCCAATCTAGTAAATTGATGAGCACTAATCAAGCTTAAGAAAGTTGGATTCATCTGCAATGTTTGATCATCCGGAATGACAATGCTGGAAAAATGTCTTGGACCTTGCTGCATAGCACAATTTCTAAGAGTTCTTCTAGGTGGATTTGCATTTGGGTTTTGATTTGGATTTATATTTGGATCTGGATTCGGATTCAGATTTGCTCCTTCTTCCGTCATATCTTCTATAATTGGGTCTGGTGAATCAAATGTGAAAGAAGAATTAGCAAATTCTCTTGTGGCTTGTTCTTGAGTTTCCCTTCTTCTTCTACCCAGGTTCCTCCGAGTTGTTTGTTCAATCACTGGATTAAATTCTAACTGCTCTGAAGATACCTGTCCTCTTAAACACATAAATCAAAAGAGTAACTCAAGCAAAGATTAGCACAAAACAATAATTAAGCAAAATAAAACTGAAAAATAAAGCAAAAAATAGAAATAAAAATAAAATACTTAATAAGCTAAACAAAGAATTCTCAAAGAACACTGTTCCCCGGAAATGGTGCCAAAAATACTTGTTGAATTATTGGCAAGCGTACGAAGATTATCAATTGCAGTATAGTATTTCAATTAAATAAAAGTTGATCCCACGAGGAATAGTTTCAATGGAAATTCCCAATTATGCTTACTAAGTAGATTAAACATATTGGGTTTTGAAAATAAGAGTTGAATTGAAATTAAATGACAAAGAACTGTAAATTGTTGAGAAAATATCAATTAAAGATACTTAGGATTGACTTCCTTTCTTATCCCTCTTTTGTAATGACTAAATAAATTAAGAACGTCAATTAACTTAACAATGTTGATGCCACCTACTCAAACCATCCATGTTGATTCCTCACACATGAAATTCATAAGAAAACCTAATAAATGTTGATTCCTCACACAATTAAGAGATTTTCCAGCATTAGGGTTAGGGTGTTAAGCAATTGATACATTCATTCCATTCCTGGCAATTAACGTAACAAATATTCTTACCGTGATATAGGGTTCAAGATATATTTTCCAATCATACCCCAAACATCAAGAATAAATCATTCCAAAGCATAAAGGATAAGAATAACAACATCAAAGCATAAATTAATATCTCAACATATCACCATGATACAAAAGAGTTCAAAGGAAGTGCACCGAATCCTAAGATAATGAAGATAGCCACTCATGTTGGCCATTACAATGCTCTAATTGATGAAGAAGTGAAGAATTGATGAAGATTAGACGAAACCTTAACAGTAGTCGTGTCTCCTTCTCCAAGACTGCTTCCTTTTCTTAAAACACAACTTATCTTTTTATAAGAAAATTTGGGTTGGGCCTCGCATCATTCATTCGCTTAAGCGTTCTTCTTTCTTTCAATTTTACTCCAATTATGCTGACAATTATGCTCCTTACTCTTGTATCAAGGTATTCTCGAATTCATCCTATATTGGGAGAAAAATATATTAGAATTATCATAAGTTAAGTGGTTTCATAACAATTCAAGGCATAATTATATCAACTTTTTACCACTTAACAGGGATAGGTTCCTCTTTTTTGGCGATCTGTTGGGGAATTTTTTTTTTCCTCGAGATCTAATTTTGGTAGCCCTTTGGGGAGGGAACAGAGTCTTGCCTCCTGGATTATGTGGGTGGTGGGCTTTTACGAAGCCGTTATTCTCCCTTAGTGGGTGTGATGGAGAATGGATTGAGTATGCTTGATGACTCGTTGTGGCGATGATGTGAGTCGTGCGAAGTTGTTTTTTCTTGCCTCTTAGAGTAGGCAATGATCCGCTTGGGGATTTGAGCCTTTCTGTCGACTTTGTTTTGGTTATGATTATGGACGCTCTTATTTTTTGTGGAGTTGCTTGATTGATGATGACTTGCTCCGTTTCCTTGAAGGGAGCTTCCTTTGGAGACTTGGTTTGGGTGCTTCCTATTTTTCAATCACAAACATGGAGCTAGTCTCCTTATGCATGATTAAAAAAGTTTAATTTTCATGATTTTGACAAAGTCTTTTTGTGTGACTATTTGTGTGTGAATGCTTTAAATGCAATCCATTTTCTTATTAAATGCATCTAGAGAAGTGACTGCCCTTTCCCATTTGGTTGTTGGATGCTGACGGGTTCTCCTTTTCATTTGCATATTTTTTGTTTTAGCCCTATTTTTTTCTAGACCGCCCTTTTGAAGTTTTCGATCTAGCGGGCTTTTTCTTTTTTACGTATGCCTTAAATTTTTCCTAGACCGTCTTTTTGGGGTTTTCGATCTAGCAGGCTACCCTAATTTTTTCCTAAGAATTTCCTAGCAGGCTTTATTCCTTTTCATTTCTTTTCTTATGCTTTCTTGTGCTGGCTCGTTATGCATGCTTATGATTTTTTTAACACAGAGACATTTTCATAATTTGGTCAAGAGAAAAGAAATGAAAGACAAATTTATTGATATAAACAAATGGTTTATTATTCACAGAAGGATTTACAAAGGAATTTAGAAGCATGGTTGGCCAAGGTTAGCTACACTGTATAAGATATAACAATCATGTCTCTAATATCTGCCTCCCTGGTTCTCCTAGTTGCTTCAGTTGAGATGCTCGAGCCCGGAGTGAAGACTATGTAAAGCTTGCCTACTTTTGGAAGGATGTTATCTTAGCCGCCTTACGGTTTTCGTCTTAGATAGCCATTGCTCTTTTATTTTATTTTATTTTTGAAACCTCTAAGTTTTTCCTAAGACGTATTCTAGCAAGGTGTATGAACCCTAACTTTTGCCTAGGACACCCTTTGCGGGTTTTCATCCTGACGGGTCATGAGCAATGCCTTCATGCGTAATACTTCTTTACCGCATCTGAATTGCCCAGGTGTCGAAGTTCCTCTCCGTCCATGTTGGTGAGGATAAGGGCTCCTCCCGAGAAAGCTCGCTTGACCACAAAGGGTCATTCATAGTTTGCCGCCCATTTTCCGATTTTATCCTTCTGGGCCGGAAGCAATTTCTTTATCACTAAATCCCCCTCGTGATAAGTGTGGGGGTTGGACTTTTTTTTCGTAAGCCCTTTTTATTTTCTTTTGGTAGGCTTGTCTGTGACATATGGCGTCCAATCATATTTATTCAATTAGGTTCAACTGATCGTACTGATTTTGGACCTGTCGTCGCCGTCCCCTTTCCGACGTCTGAGGACGTCTCGAACGTTTATGCGAACGTTTATGCGAGCAATAAAATATATTCATTGCTTCTGAGGTGTCCAAGAATTGAATTATCCTCTAATAAAAGCAAGGTTTTCGAAAAGGGGTTCTTATGGAGTCGCCACCAATGTTTTGACCATAAACATTGGAAAAGGATAAAAGGCATTGATTTTAATGAAAACCAAACTTGGCCATTATAACCAGAGTTAGGTAAGGGAGTTAGTTACGTGTGGGGAAGGTGTTAGCACCCCACAACGCCCCTTTCGGGTTCCCTATGACAGATCAATTCGTTTAAAGAGAAGACTTCGAGAAATTACGCGATTACCCTATTTTATTGCATAATATTGAAATGGCTATCTACATAATTTTATATAAATAAAGCTAAATAAAGCAATAAAAGAGATATTAAAATGGCTATCTACATGATTTTATTCTACATGACGTAATAAATAAATCTAAATAAAACAATAAAAGAGAAGGGAATTGAAAAGAACCTCCGTAGCAAGCTTTATATTGAGAATCTCGAACCGTGAGGATGCGTTTTGGCAACCCCTCTTTCTACACGAGACTCTCCTCACCAATACAAGATCGACTCCACTAAAAATTTAAAGAAGAATCAAATGCCGGAATATAATTCCTTAACCGATTGTTACCTATTTAAGGCAATCGGAAAGATCATTCGAGAGAGGGAGAGAAGTAGACAAGTGCTCTGAGTTTTCTAAGTGTTTCAGAGCTCTCTGGAGTGTCTGTTGTTCTGAAAAAGTGGCAAATGAGCCTCCTATTTATAGTTTTCGCAGCTGGCGCGCTTTGGGACGGCCGTCTGGGTTGGGACGGCCGTCTGGACTGGGATGGCCGTCCCAAATGGCAATTTTACACAGGGCGAGACCACCTGGGGACCCGGGACGGCCGTCCCATTTAAATTGGGCTTTGGGACGGCCGTCCCACTTTCGGGACGCGCGTCCCACTTGATTCTGGCAGGTTGGGACGGCCTGTTGTATTTGGGACCACCTGTTGTATTTGGGACCACCTGTTGTGTTTGGGACCACCTGTTGTGTTTGGGACGGCCTGTTGTATTTGGGACCACCTGTTGTGTTTGGGACCACCTGTTGTGTTTGGGACGGCCTGTTGTGTTTGGGACGGCCTGTTGTGTTTGGGATGGCTGTCCCAGTTTGGGACGGCTGTCCCAACCTGTTTTGGCCTGCCTTCGCGTTTTGGGACCCCCGGGAAGCTTTCCTTTCCTTTTTCGGACGTCGTTTGATGCCGATGTGTGTCCGTTGAAGCTTTATCTTCATATAGGGAGTCTTCTTGGCCTTCATTAAAATGTTGGGCGAGCTTTATCTTGTTATGGGTGATCTTTTTGTCTTTATTTGAGAAACCGGGCAAAATTAGGGGTCTACAGCTGCCCCCCCTTCACCTGCCTAGCTAATTTATTGGCCTAATATGCCGATAAGATTAGCTGGTAGGGGAAGGAGTTAACCCTTTTGCCCGGTTATTCTTCAGATATTCCTTGGCTGATCTTTCGGATGATAAATATTTTTGATAGGTACCAACCCCTATCTGGTGTTTTGACGAGTACGAACCCTCTGTCTGGTAGACCCTCTTCTGTAAGGCCTGATGAGTACACACCCCCATCTGGTGTTTGACGAGTACGAACCCTCTGTCTGGTAGACCCCCTTCTGTAAGGCCTGATGAGTACACACCCCCATCTGGTGTTTGACGAGTATGAACCCTCTGTCTGGTAGACCCCCTTCTGTAAGGCCTGATGAGTACACACCCCCATCTGGTGTTTGACGAGTACGAACCCTCTGTCTGGTAGACCCTCTTCGTAAGGCCTGATGAGTACACACCCCCATCCGGTGTTTGACGAGTACGAACCCTCTGTCATGGTAGACCCCTTACGTAAGGCTCGATGAGTACACACCCCCATCCGGTGTTTGACGAGTACGAACCCTCTGTCTGGTAGACCCCCTTCTGTAAGGCACGATGAGTACACACCCCCATCCGGTGTTTGACGAGTACGAACCCTCTGTCATGGTAGACCCCCTTCGTAAGGCCTGATGAGTACACACCCCCATCTCGGTGTTTGACGAGTACGAACCCTCTGTCCGGTAGACCCCTTCTGTAAGGCCTGATGAGTACACACCCCCATCCGGTGTTTGACGAGTACGAACCCTCTGTCTGGTAGACCCCTTCCGTAAGGCCTGATGAGTACACACCCCCATCTCGGTGTTTGACGAGTACGAACCCTCTGTCTGGTAGACCCCCTTCTGTAAGGCCTGATGAGTACACACCCCCATCTGGTGTTTGACGAGTACGAACCCTCTGTCTGGTAGACCCCCTTCTGTAAGGCCTGATGAGTACACACCCTCATCTGGTGTTTGACGAGTACGAACCCTCTTTCTAGTAGACCCCCTTTTGTAAGGCGTGATGAGTACACACCCCCATCTGGTGTTTGAGTCTTACTGTATAATGCTCTGGTGAGTACCTATCCTCACCTGGTATGAATCTGCATTTTGACAGACTCCTGGAATGCTCTTTTTGGTATATCCTTTCTGATTGATGAGTACTAACCCTCATCCGGTTTCTGGCGACTTATGCGCCTATTCCATGAGGAATGATTGATTTTCTTTCTTTTTGACTTTTCTAATTTACTCATCCGGTTTTACCGGGGATTCTTTGTTGGTTGCCTTTTTAGGCAGGAATTTACTGGGGACTTTGATTGTGCCTCTTGATTAGGCAATTGCTTCAACAATGGTGAAGACTTTTATGCTTTTGGGCTTGCGTTACCTCTCGCATAGGTTGATTTCCCATTTCTCTGGGACATTAGCTCTTTGCTTATTTTTGAGCAAATAGATGTTCTGTTGTAGGCTCACCGGTGATAGTTTTCCTTTTGGATGATTCATTGAGAATTTGATTACTCTGCCTGAAATCTCTTTTGAATTGCCCCCCAAAGGGGAAAAACGGAGTTTTTGACTCCTTATTGCTTGAACTGGCTTTTGTTTATGTTCTTATTCCTGCTGGGGAATGGGTTTATATGTGTGCCTTTCATGCACGTTAGATGGAAAGATATATATTTTTCTCTTTTCTTCGTAGTGACTCCTGGGGATTTTTATTGGCTTCCTGTGGATATAAACTTCTCATTTTCTCCCTTTATAGATTTTTCTTGATGTGCTCTTCTTGGGGATTTTCTTTCGGCTTTTTCATGCAGTGGCCTTTGTTAGAGGATGAAAGGCTTTTCTCTTCTTTCTTTTTGTTGCCCCTTAGTGATTTGGTTGATTTGATTCTGTGCTTTCTTTGATGGACTCTTGCGTGATCTTTCTTTGATGAACTCTTCGAGGCGGCGACTCTCTAATGAGTGTGCTTGATGACTCATGCGGTGATGTCTTCGAGTCATGAGGTAATCTTTTTGTTTTGCCTCTGGAGTAGGCAAGGATCCGCTTGGGGATAATTAAGCCTTTCCGTTGGCTTTTCTTCATTGATGACTTCCTTTTTCTTGGATGGAAGGATGTTGATTGCGGCTTTAAATGATTTATGTTTGATGACTCAAGTGATGATGCTGAGTCATGAGATAATTTTTGTGTTGCCTTTGGAGTAGGCAAGGATCCACTTGAGGATTTATCGAGCTTTTCCATTGGCTTTTTCTTATTGAGGTATCTCCTCTTGTTGGTGTAGAAGGTTGGTGATTGGAGCCAGTTTCTTCGAAGCTCTTTATTTTGCTAAAGTGGTTCAGATTTCGCCTTTTTCCATCGCGGTTTAGTTTTTTATCGCGAGCTGTTTTGAAATCTGGCTTTTTAGTAGATCATGTGTGCCTTTTTATTTTGTACACATGGGCTTTTTGAATGCGAAGTGTAAAACAGAAATAACGATTTTTATTTATTACTGCTTTTTGTTGGATACATTTCAAACATATTTAAGACACTAGAAAGCTATATAAATAAATCCTAATCGTCCGCCTACGAGGCTGGAATGGGCGAGATGGTGCTTGGCGAAGGAAGCGGCAGAGTAGGCGGCGTTGGAATCTCGCCTGAGTCTGGACCGAGCTCTCTATCCGCGGTCTGTCTGTCTTGCCTAACAGTCAGTGACCGAACTGGCTGGCGTATAGACTGGAACTCTCCTTCCATATAGGTATGCTCCTCGTCTAAGCGTCGGTACAAGCCGGAGAAGTCCGGATCGCGTGATTGCTGCTGGGACTCTGAAGTGGTAGGGATGTCTTGTGGCGTGTTGAAGTCGCGCATATCCCATGAAATTGAGATGATAGGGTTTAAGATGAACCCTGTTCCTTCCCTGCTGAGGATATTCATGTGCGTCGGCACTCCTCCAGATTGATTGGTTCTGGTTGAAGTTCGGCTGGGAGATCTTCTCCGTCGGTACATCCCCGATATTCGGCTAGAGGGGTAAGGAAGGGAGCCACCATGATCGCTCCCGCTGGTCCCGAGTACCGCATTCCTTTACGGCCTTCGGGAATGCGTATCTCGGGTTGCATCGGTGTCCACGATGCATGCGGTAGACTATAAAAAGATCAGCCAGCGTTACCTTACCCTGGCTCTCCTTCCTGCTGTGAATGGTCCCAGCAAGCAACTTATGGCAAATGCGAAGAGGGGGATTGAAGGCTGCACCCTTCAGATTAGATGGGAGATTGATAGCTCCAGTAATCTCCTTCCACATACTGGTGGTGGTGAGAACAGTAGGTTTCTCCAGATATGCGGACCGATACTCTGGTGTTCTTGTATCGGCTCGCTGGCAGAATCCCATGATGACATTGAAGTCATCCAGTGCGGTGGTCCGGTAGGCTCCATCCATCCAATAGGAGACAGCTTGTGTTGGTGGCACCCCAGGAGTTGCAGATGGCATTTCCATCATGTTGACAGAGGCAAGAAATTCCATTGTAGCGGTGCGATGGATCCGAGTGGGCGGCTCGCGAAGTAGGAAGTCCCATCCTATGTTGTGGATGAACCTCCTAACGTCTTGCTCCCAGCCGAATGTGGCAAGGATCTCAAAGTCTAACCGCAGCATAGGGTACCAGGCAAATTGTTGGATATTTGCCAGTCGTTGTTGATGTACCTCTGCCATCATCATGCTAGTGACGGGAGTTCTTCTAGCGGCGGTCCTGGTGCGTTTTCTTACGGACGAAGCTTCTCCGTGTTCCATTGTGAGCTTTATTCTCTTAGAAATGCTAAAAATGTATGGAGGAGGAGGAAAAGCAAGATAGGAAGCTTGGAATGAGGTGCCAAAGCTCAATTCCCGCACCTCTCATATATAGCCGCGCAGGGGAGTTTGGGACGGCCGTCTGGGTTGGGACGGCCGTCTCAAATGGCAAAATTGGTCATGGCTCGGCCCCCACCTGGGACGCACGTCTCAAACGTAAATTGGCACTTGGGACGGCCGTCTGGACTTTGGGACGGCCGTCCCAAGCTTCTTAAGTTGGTTTTTTAGGTTTTTGATGGGAAAGAAGATGGGACTCCATTCATTGATGTTTTAATGCATGTAATGCTTTATGATATGCATCCTATGATCTATTTCAGTTAATATTTCGAAAGTTTTAACTGATATGCTTTGACTTCGGGTGCATTCTTGGTGTTGTACCTTAACGTCATCTTGTTTCTTGGATAGTAAGCTTAGCTGTATTGATTTGCCGTCTTTGGAATTTTCTTTGCTATGGCCGAAGAGCAATCTTCTGTTCGTAGGGCAACTGCCATATCAATGCTTTTCTTCCTTTCCTTAGGGATTTCAACCTTCCTATTGATCACTATGTTACCACATTCCCCTTCATTACTTGAATGCTTTATAGTGAAGTGGTCAAGAGAAGAGAAGGAAAGGGATTTATTGCAAAGGTTTGTGTTTTAGAATGATATTTTTGTAATAAAGGTTTTTGTAAGAATGGCTAGCCGGGGTTGGTCGGTGTTTAGGCTAGTTTAGACAAAACGTTTTGCTCTTATAACGTGGCGTCATTGTTTGCTGATTTATGGCGCTTTTTGCGATTGATTAACTTCCCTAGGCCGCCCTTTCGGGTTTTCGGTCTAGGATGCTTGTGCTTATGTCCTGTTTTTTGTCTAGGTTTCCTTTTTGTATTTATTTTTTGGAATACCTAGCGGACTTTTAATAACCCTAACTTTTGCCCAGGCTACCCCTTTATTATTGTTCGGGTCTCTGCTAGGGTTTACCCTAACTTTTGCGCAGCCCCCTTTGTGGGTTTCTGCTTAGGGTATTTAGCCCTTTTATTTTCTTGTCTTGGTCTTTGACCTTGACGGGCTTTCCTTTTTTGTATGCGTATATATTTTTTGCATAACATTTGTCGAAATTTGATTTTATCAAGATAAATTTTATTTGTGTTTCTAGTTAATCTATTTATTTTGACTTTGCTTTGCGGCGCTTTACTTATTTGGACGCATTTGGAACAAAACATTTATCTAAACTTTGTTTATTAAAATGGGGTATAGATACATTCAGCAAGAAAAGGAGCGAGATAGTAAGAATAGCATTCTTTTGTAATTTCGGGGAAATGTGTGCCCTAAAGATGCTCGGGGGACGGGCAAACCCCAGGAGTGATCTCTAATAGTCACTAGATTTACATCCCTTAGAATCGGAAGAAGGACACCTAATGACTAACGCTACCCTTTGCGCTAATACCCCTCCTTTTCGAATACCATCTTCGAGGGTAAGACTTCCCTGTTCTTCGTATGGTTTGATTTTTCGTAGGGTCATACCCTAATCCATACTTTAGCGGATTGTCCTTGAAATCCGGTGGCTCTCTTATTCCATGAGCGTTCTTTCAGAGCCCTTGTCCTGGGCGATATCCATATCTTTTCATTATGTGGGCCACCTTTGTATTACTAGGGAGTCTTTCTATATTGGCAATTTCGAGTGCTTGAAAAGATGTTTCAAGAGCTTCTTCGACCGCATCCACATATGGTTGGACAGACGGTTTGCTAATTAGAAAGTCTTCTTCGACTGTCTTGTGACGAGTTTATCGTTTATCACAAACTTGACTTTACGGTGGAGTGTTGAAGGTATTGCCTTAGCGCTATGAATCCAAGGTCTACCAAGGAGACAAGCTGTATGCTTGGCGTGATATCCATCACGTGGAAGTCTATGTTGAAAATAGTAGGTCCAATTTGGATTGGTAGACTAATCTCTCCTACTACTTCACGTCTTGATCCGTCAAAGGCTCGAACCACGGTATTACTCGGGCGCATGTGGGTTCCTTGTACTTGTTATTTTGTCGAGTGTACTTTTAGGCATAACATTTAGGGACGACCCATTGTCCACAAGTACTTTGGAAATGAGATATTCCTTACATTTGACGAGAGATATGCAAAGGCTTATTATGATTTGACCCTTCCAAAGGGAATTCTTCGTTGGTGAAAGTAAGGTGATTATTGGTTGTGATATTACCAATGATTCCTTCGAATTTGTCTTGGGATATTGCATGCGGAACGAAAGATTCATTCAAAACCTTTAGCAATGCGTTTCGGTGCGGTTCAGAACTCATGATGAGTGATAACGAGGTTATCTTTGCTTGGAGTACGATTGAGTTGATCAATGATAGAGTACTCACTTTGTCTTATGTCTTGGAGTAGCTCATCTGTCTCCTCCTTGGATTCCTTTTCCTCTTCAGCCTTATTTTTTGCCTTCTCTTTAGGAGTATTATCTTGAATTTCCTTGGGGGAATATATTCTTCCACTTCGAGTCATGCCCCCAATACCGGCTATGTTGGAGATATCTTGATTAACTGGCGATTCTTGTGAGTATCTCCAAGGTACAACTTTATTTGATTTATAAGGGAAAGGACGTGGTACAAATAAGCGTAAAGGCGTTATTGCTTCTTCCCTTTTATTGATTGGAATGATTAACGGTGCTTGTTTGTTATCATCTTCGGATTTATTGACCGTTGTAGAGATTTTGATGACGAAAGGCTTCTTTTCCATTTATTCTGCTTTGTGGAAAACACATCAATTAATCCTTTCTTTTTATTATCTTTATTATCAAGATGAGGAGGGATGTATGAATGTATGCAACTTATGAATGCAATAGACAGTTTTTTTTTTTTTTTTTTTTGAAAAGAATAGAAAGTGTTTATTCCTCTATACAATGCTTTGAAGCACGTGCTGACAAAAACGGAAAAGCTTGAAGAATCCTATAGGTAAATCAAGCTTTCTTCGTAATTCATCTTCAGCTGTTCTCACATGGTTTCCGAGTATCTTGATTTGCTCATATACTGCCCGGCTCATATCTTCATTATATCGATGAGCCTCTTTTATCTTCTCTTCTTGATGAACGATCAAGGCATGCTGCTGATCAGACCTCTCTATTATTCGGTCCTTTTCACGGAGTAGTTGACCGTATTGAGCTAATCCATCTTTTTCTTTTTCACGTAGATCTTCTAGGTCTTCTCTGTATTTTTCAGCGGCTTCCCACCATTTTTGTGCTTCTGACCGAGTTCTCGTTAGGTCATCCTGCATCAACTTGATCATTTTTGTCTGTTCTGCAAGTGCCTTCTCAAGACGTGCTATTTCGTTCTTCATGTCATGGAATAGACTATCTTGTTCAAGCCTCGGAATTTTCAGTGTTTGTTTAGTTTCTTCTTGGTAGTCAGCGTAATCATTCTTGAGAAGCTCTATCTCATGGTCCTTCTTTTTACATTGTCTTTTTAGACCATCTATTATAAGGGTTGTTTCTTGCTCTTTTCCGTCGAAGGCTCTTAGCTGAGCTTCCATGACTTCAACCTTTTTATTTAAGGCATTGACTTGTAATTGCAGCTCTTCATTCACTAAAGTTGTAGTGATTGTAACAGATGGTTGGGGTATCCTTCTATTTTTCCTCCATTCTTCATATTTATGGGATGCAGACACCTGGACCTTTCCGAGTTCTTTATCCCCCATATAGACCGGTCTTTCCCATGCTTTCCGGACATCAGATACTTCTTCAAAACTATAAGAGTAATGACATAGACTTAGTACTCTGAGTTCTTCTTGAGTTGGCACAGTCTGAGTTCTCATGAGTTGTCTCAAAGCTATCTTGGGAGAGTAAGCTATACAACCTCTGAGGCCCAGTAGTGGTATGCTCAGGTAATCTCCGCATCGTACCAGAATATAACCGGGTCTGAACCAAGGGCAAACCCATGATACATGCTCTATACTCCAATTCTCTAATTCGGTTTTCCATTCCAAAGCTTGTCGATGTTGAAGAGGGATTTTAGAGAAACTTCTTAAAGGATCGGGGAATATGCCCATCTAACTTAAAGCGTAGAAATGAGTAACGCCCCATACATATAGTAATGAAGTGCAACATCTAAGTGTTTTCCCTGATTTCTGTCGGCAAAAATCTACTGAAAGCAGAGTATCAGCAAGAATTGCGGGTATAGGGCTCTTAGAGTATACATCCCAGGCAAAGAACGCATCTATTGCAGCATGATCCACAATGTTTATATGAAATGGGAATAATATGATTCCAAACATTGCCAGTGCTAGAGTTTTGTTGAAGGTAGACCAATCTTTCTTTTCAGTTAGAGAAATCAAGTGGTCTTCGATTATTGACATTTTCCAACCTCGGATGTTCCCTTTTCCCTCTAGGATGGATTGATGGGGAGGCAATCGTATAATGGTGGCAACCTTACTTACGGCTACATATGTTCCCGAGCAGATATAGACCCCGATTGATTGAGGCCATCTAACCATGAGTTCATATTCTTCTAAGGTTGGTACTAAATCGAACTGCGCAAACTCAAAGCAATGCAGATCGGGATTCCAGAAATGGACCAACGCTCTCACAAAGATCGGATCGATGCTGATTTTTAGGAGGTCAAGAATTCTTCCGTAAGACTTCTCAAAATTAGCATTAACCTCTGGCGGCATATATGTACACAATTGCCTTAACTTCTCTACACGGCATAGAAGGATTTCCACTTTCTTTAACTGTCTATTACTGGATCCCTCCATTGTCTAGTAGAAATGAAAATGCATGATATGAGGATGAGTTTTTGTAAATGCGTGTATGCAAGTGTTTGTTTTTCTAAGTATTATCATGTTTTGTTCCTAATATGATTCATGATAGTACTTGGTTTTTCTTGAAAAGAAAACTTATCTATATGAATGTTTATGGATTTTGATGAGGAGAGTCCTATTTTCTTCCCTTTTCACTTTTTATGATTTTTAGGGTTTTTTCATTTTTTGTCTGTTATATGATTACCCTATGCTAATGCATCAATACAAATGCAGCAAACGTATATGTACACACAATTCATACATCCACGAGCAAAGCCACGCTTAATTAATCACGAGGTGGGATTTTCCTGCAGAGATGTGCTTGGTTTAGGTGGTTCTAACTGTTCTCACCAGGCCAAAGGTTCCCAAGGTGCCCCCATTATAGGGACCTCTCAATCTCTCAGTCCTCGGGTCATGCACGGAACTCCGTGTCGACACCCTTAGACCAAAAGAAGAGAGTTATCACCTTGAGTTGGTGGTTTCCGACAACGGATGTAGCCCCGTGTGCCAACAAGCCGGTCGTATCTGCCACCCACTCCCTAAAGGTATTCACTCTTGCCCCCGGGTATAGGGGGACTATTGTGTGCAAGGGTTTTTTGTGTACAGTTTATATTTCAAACAATTTGCAGAAGTAATCATACAACAGTTATTAAAGCCATACAGTAAAAACATACGGAGGGTAGAGGCGTAATTTCAAATCTTTACTTAGTTTTGAATTTATCTGTCACTAAATGGGATAAACTCTCTAGCTTCCCCAGTGGAGTCGCCATCTGTCGCCGCCGTTCCCTTTCCGACGTCTGAGGACGTCTCGAACGTTTATGCGAGCGGTCGCGAAAAGATGGTTTAGACTCACGTATTTGTTTTAAAATATATTCATTGCTTCCGAGGTGTCCAAGAATTGAATTATCCTCTAATAAAAGCAAGGTTTTCGAAAAGGGGTTCTTATGGAGTCGCCACCAATGTTTTGACCATAAACATTGGAAAAGGATAAAAGGCATTGATTTTAATGAAAACCAAACTTGGCCATTATAACCAGAGTTAGGTAAGGGAGTTAGTTACGTGTGGGGAAGGTGTTATCACCCCACAACGCCCCTTTCGGGTTCCCTATGACAGATCAATTCGTTTAAAGAGAAGACTTCGAGAAATTACGCGATTACCCTATTTTATTGCATAATATTGAAATGGCTATCTACATAATTTTATATAAATAAAGCTAAATAAAGCAATAAAAGAGATATTAAAATGGCTATCTACATGATTTTATTCTACATGACGTAATAAATAAAGCTAAATAAAACAATAAAAGAGAAGGGAATTGAAAAGAACCTCCGTAGCAAGCTTTATATTGAGAATCTCGAACTGTGAGGATGCGTTTTGGCAACCCCTCTTTCTACACAGACTCTCCTCACCAATACAAGATCGACTCCACTAAAAATTTAAAGAAGAATCAAATGCCGGAATATAATTCCTTAACCGATTGTTACCTATTTAAGGCAATCGGAAAGATCATTCGAGAGAGGGAGAGAAGTAGACAAGTGCTCTGAGTTTTCTAAGTGTTTCAGAGCTCTCTGGAGTGTCTGTTGTTCTGAAAAAGTGGCAAATGAGCCTCCTATTTATAGTTTTCGCAGCTGGCGCGCTTTGGGACGGCCGTCTGGGTTGGGACGGCCGTCTGGACTGGGATGGCCGTCCCAAATGGCAATTTTACACAGGGCGAGACCACCTGGGGACCCGGGACGGCCGTCGCATTTAAATTGGGCTTTGGGACGGCCGTCCCACTTTCAGGACGCGCGTCCCACTTGATTCTGGCAGGTTGGGACGGCCTGTTGTATTTGGGACCACCTGTTGTGTTTGGGACCACCTGTTGTGTTTGGGACGGCCTGTTGTGTTTGGGACGGCCTGTTGTATTTGGGACCACCTGTTGTGTTTGGGACCACCTGTTGTGTTTGGGACGGCCTGTTGTATTTGGGACCACCTGTTGTGTTTGGGACCACCTCTGTTGTGTTTGGGATGGTTGTCCCAGTTTGGGACGGCTGTCCCAACCTGTTTTGGCCTGCCTTCGCGTTTTGGGACCCCCGGGAAGCTTTCCTTTCCTTTTTCGGACGTCGTTTGATGCCGATGTGTGTCCGTTGAAGCTTTATCTTCATATAGGGAGTCTTCTTGGCCTTCATTAAAATGTTGGGCGAGCTTTATCTTGTTATGGGTGATCTTTTTGTCTTTATTTGAGAAACCGGGCAAAATTAGGGGTCTACAGGACCCATTCTACTTCTGTCAACTTTGCTTCCATAATGACTCTCAGGGAGGGTATTTCAACTTCCACTGGCAGTACGACCTTCATGCCGTATATGAGGGAAAACGGAGTGGCTCCTGTGGAGGTCCGTACGGAAGTCCGATATCCGTGCAGGGCAAAGGGTAACATTTCGTGTCAATCTTTATATGTTATCACCATCTTCTGGATGATTTTCTTGATGTTCTTGTTGACCGCCTCTACTACATCATTAATTTTGGGTCGGTATGGAGAGGAATTGTGATGTTGGATTCTGAAATCTTGGCATAACTCTTCCATCATCTTATTGTTCAGATTAGTCCCATTATCAGTAATGAGACGATGAGGGATATCATACTGACACAGGATATTTTTCTTGACGAAGGTAGTCACCACTTTCTTGGTCACATGTGCGTAAGATGCCTCTTCTACCCATTTGGTAAAGTAATCAATGGCCACCAGGATGAAGCGATGACCATTAGATACTTTGGGCTCGATGGGTCCGATAACATCCATCGCCCACATGGAGAATGGTCATGGTGTAGTCAAGACGTTGAGAGGTGCTGGTGGGACATGAACATTGTCGGCGTAGACTTGACATTTGTGACAATTTTTGGCGTATTGATGATAATCACCTTCCATCGTGGACCAAAAGTATCCTGCCCTTAGGATCTTCTTTGCCATGACATGCCCTGGCGTGTGGGTACCGAAGGCTCCTTCATGCATTTCCTTAATTAGGGTTTAAGCTTCTTTGTGGTCCACACACCTCAATAAGCTGGAGTAAAAAATTTTCTTATAAAGGGTTCCTCCAATCAATGTGAACCGTACGACTCTTTTCCGAATGGTCCTTTAATCATTTTCGTTAATTCCCTTGGGATATTCGCCCTTCATGAGGTATTGCTTGATGTCATGATACCAAGGGGATTTGTCTTCCTCGCTGGTTACTACTATGCAAAAAGCTTGTTTGTCATGCAACCTAATCTGAATAATCGGTACCTCATGCTCTTGATCCAAGGTGAACATGGATGACAAAGTAGCGAGGGCGTCTGCGAACTGATTGTCTTCCCGAGGGATGTACTCGAAAGTGACGTTTTCCATCCTCGAAATCATATTACGGATGTACTCTAGATATGGGATCAATTTGGAGTTTCTGGTTTCCCATTCACCCTTGAGTAGGTAGATAACAAGGGATGAGTCACTGAAAACTTTGAGTTTGGTCACCCAATGATCTAGAGCTGTTTGGAATCCCAAGGCACAGGCTTCATATTCAGCCATGTTATTGGTGCAGTTGAAATTCAGCCTGGCTGTTATCAGGATGTACTTCTTTTCAGGGGATATTAAAACAGCTCCTATCCCATGTCCAAGCATATTCGAGGCTCCGTCGAAGAACATGGTCCAGGCATTGTCTTCGGGTTCTTCATGTTTGATATGCATGATGTGTTCATCTGGAAAATCGTCTTATAGGGATTGATATTTGTTTGTCGATCCGTGTGCTAGGTAGTCTGCTAGGGGACTACCTTTCATAGGTTTTTGGGTGACATAGATGATGTCAAATTCTGAAAGGATTACTTGTCACCTAGCTATTCTTCCGGTCAGAACGGGTTTTTCAAACAAATATTTGATTGGATCCATTCTGGAAACCAACCAGGTCATATGTCTAATCATATACTTCCTAAGATGTTCAGTTGTCCACACCAATGCACAACAAGTTTTTTCGAGTGGTGTATAACGGGTCTCATAGTCTAGGAATTTTTTGCTGAGGTAGTATATGACTTGCTCTCTCTTTCCCGTATTGTCTTGCTGACCAAGCACACATCCCATAGACTCATCGAGTACTGATAGATAAAGGATCATAGGTTTTCCTTCAATGGGTGAAACCAATACTGGTGGATTGGTTAAGCACAACTTAATTTTCTCGAAAGCCTGTTGGCAATCCTCATTCCAAACTGTTGGTTGATTTTTACGCAATAGTTTGAAAATGCGTGCACATTTGTTTGTGAGTTGTGCAATAAACCTTGCTATATAGTTGATTCGTCCCAAAAACCCTCTGATCTCCTTTTCAGTTTCTGGCGGGGGCATTTCCAAAATTGTCTTTGTTTTGTCGGGGTCTACCTCTATTCCTTTTTGGCTGACGATAAACCCAAGAAGTTTACCCGACCGTACTCCGAATGTACACTTAGCCGGGTTTAGCTTTAGTTGATACTTCTGAAGTCGTGTTGAACATTCAAGGACTTGATGTTGAACTTTCATGGACATGAAGCTTGTTGATTTTGATGATGATTCAAGAACACAAGACTTAGAGAGTTGAAGACTTGTTTTACTGTGTAATAACTCTGTTTTGATTAGATTGAGTTTGTAATATTAGAGCTTGAGATAGTCGGTACATAGTCTGCACCTTAGAAGCTTCAA
The DNA here is from genome assembly GCA_963425845.1 of Sphenostylis stenocarpa. NCBI lineage: Eukaryota > Viridiplantae > Streptophyta > Magnoliopsida > Fabales > Fabaceae > Sphenostylis > Sphenostylis stenocarpa. The sequence goes on from OY731401.1 coordinate 11,398,432, forward strand.
AAAGCTCAATTTTATCAAAGTGCCTCGGCTTTAATCGATTAAATGGTGAAATAATCGATTAAAACAGTGAGAAAAACCATTTTCTGTATCTGCTCACTGGTTTAATCGATTAATACACCTGAGGCCTGTTAATCGATTAACAGGCCTGTTAATCGATTAACAGGTCTTTTAATCGATTAAAACAGAGAGTTTTGGGGTTCTGTTGATTTTGGCTCTGTAATAATCGATTAACACTTCATTTAATCGATTATTTCAGTCAGATTTTGATTTTCAACTTCAAATCAACCCTATTTTCGAAAACCCTATTCCCATGACTCCTAGTTTCGAAAATCCCAATTCCCAAACCCTAATTTCTCTACTTAAGCTTCTCTATGGCACTCAGAAAATAAGAACCACCTTTTTCATACAAAAGTTAAGTGTTGTGAGTGCCAGAGAACTGTTTGTTGCAAGAAAAAGGGACTTTTGGAACCTGGTGTGGGCTAGAAGCGATAAGAATCACTAAGTGGAGTTCTTAGTGGATTGTGTGTTGTGCCGTCTCTGGGGAAAGTTGTTCTTCATCTCTTGTGGATTTCAAGAGAGGTGTTTTCTTTACTTTATCTTTTCCATTGTAATCTGTTTGTAACAACTTTGATTATAGTGACAGCGTTAATCCTCTGTTTGAGTGATTAGCAACTGGACGTAGGGTCTTTTGATCCGAACCAGTATAAATCTCCTGTGTAAGACTCTATCTCTATCTTATTTACGTTTACATAGATTTTTAATCGGTAAAATTTGGGGAAAATTTTGAAAACCTAATTTTTGTTAAGAAACCAATTCACCCCCCCTCTTGGTTTTTGTCCGTCCACGCGAACATTCCGCTACACGATTCTAACAAGTGGTATCAGAGCTTGTTTTGATAGTCATTCAAACTTTTCAAAAATGGCCGAACAAAATCAAACTTTTCCGAAGGTGCGTCTATCAACAGACCCCCACTTTTTGCGGGTCAAAATTATCCTTTCTGGAAAGTAAGAATGCAAATCTTTTTAGAGTCTGTTGATAGAGGCATTTGGGACGCTATTTTAAACGGTCCATATGTTCCTAAAGTTACTGAGAACGGTGTTGACGTTCTTAAACCTTTTTCTAGATGGACAACAGAAGAAAACAGAAAAGCACAATTTCTTGATGAGTTTTACAGAATATCCATTTGTAAGAGTGCTCAAGAGATGTGGGAAAAACTAAGAGTAACCTATGAAGGAACCGATGATAGTGACTCAAGTTTGGGGTCAAGCAATGTGGAAGTTGAAGCAAATATTTGCTTATTGGCAAATGACATCATTTCTTCCGATTTTGAGGTAATTGATTCCGACTCATCTTCTAGTGATGATGATAATAACTATGATGAACTGCAAAATGCATATAATGAATTATTTAGTGCCTTTAAGAACTTGAAAAATGAATATAAAGTTGTGAAAAAGAGTTTAAGTAGATCCGAAAAGGAGGTTGATTCATTAAAAACGAAAATTGCATGTTTAGAGGAAAATGAAACCTTAGAAACGAAAATTGTATGCTTAGATGAAAATGATGATAAGAACATAGCATGTGTATCTTGTAAAGAGTATGAGTATGAAATAGATATACTTAATCATCTACTTGATAAAGCCAAAAAGGAATTGAGTAATAAAGATAAAGTTTTTATTGCTCAAAATAGAGTATACCATCATGTTCCTTTGAAAAAGCCTAAGATTAAAAATAAAAGAGTATGGGTAGAAAAAGGAACTAGAGCATCTATGATTAGAAATGCATCATTTTCAAATGTTACATCTAAAGCATGTTTTTATTGTATGAAACATGGTCATACTTCAAATAGATGTAAAATCAAACATTTTGGTGTTCCTAAAGGAAAATACATTTGGGTTCCTATTGTTAAATGAATTGTTTGTCTCTGTCGCCGCCGTCCCTTTCCGACGTCCGGGAGACGTCTCGAAACGTTTATGCGAGCGGTCGCGAAAAGATGGTTTAGACTCGCGTTTTTTGTTTTAAAAGGTTTTTGAAAAGGGGTTCTTATGGAGTCGCCACCAATGTTTTGACCATAAACATTGGAAAAGGAAAAAATGTTGATTTTAAGAAAAACCGCACTTGGCCATTATAACCAGAGTTGGGTAAGGGAGTTAGTTACGTGTGGGGAAGGTGTTAGCACCCCACAACGCCCCTTTCGGGTTCCCTATGACAGATTAATTCATTTAAATAAAGACTACGAGAAATTACGCGATTACCCTATTTTATTGCATAATATTAAATGACTATCTACATGATTTTATTCTATGTTGCATGTATAAAATGATGAATAAAGCTAAATAAAGCAATAAAAGAGATATTAAAATAGCTATCTACATGATCCTATTCTACATGACATAATAAAGCTAAATAAAACAATAAAACAATAAATAAAACAATAAAAGAGAAGGGAATTGAAAAGAACCTCCGTAGCAAGCTTTATATTGAGAATCTCGAACCTGTGAGGATGCGTTTTGGCAACCCTCTCTCTACACAGTCTCTCCTCACCAATACAAGATCGACTCTACTAAAAATTTAAAGAAGAATCAAATGCCGGAATATAATTCCTTAACCGATTGTTACCTATTTAAGGCAATCGGAAAGATCATTCGAGAGAGAGAGAGAAGTAGACAAGTGCTCTAAAGTGTTTCAGAGCTCTCTGGAGTGTCTGTGGTGTGAAAAAGTGACAAATGAGCCTCCTATTTATAGTTTTCGAAGCTGGCGCACTTCGGGACCACCGTCTGGACTCGGGACGGCCGTCCGGACTGGGACGGCCGTCCCAAATGGCAAAATTACACAGGCTGGGACCCCCGGGGACCCGGGACGGCCGTCCCACTTTTCGGGGCTTGGGACGGCCGTCCCAACTTCGGACGCGCGTCCCAACTGGCTGGAGCAAGTTGGGACGGCCGTCCCACCTTTGGGACGGCCGTCTCGACTGCTCGGCCAGTTCGCGCGTTTCGGGACTCGGGAAGCTTTCCTTGCCTGTTTTGGACGTCGGTTGATGCCGATATGCGTCTGTTGAAGCTTTATCTTCATGTAGGAAGTCTCCTTGGCTCTTATTTGTAATGCTAGACGAGCTTTATCTTGTTACGGGTGATCTCTTTTATCTTTATTTGAGAGACCGGGCAAAATTAGGGGTCTACAGCTGCCCCCCTTCTCCTGCCTAGCTAATTTATTGGCCTAATATGCCGATAAAATTAGCCTGGTAGGAGAAGGAGTTAACCCTTTTTGCCCGGTTATCCTTCGGATGCTCGCTTTGTCGACGTTGCTGATCCTCCGGATGATGAATAGTTTTGATAGGTACCAACCCCTATCTCGGTTTGATGAGAATGAACCCTCGTCGGGTAAGCTCCTTTTTGTAAGGCTTGATGAGTATACACCCCCATCTCGGTGTTTGATGAGTACGAACCCCCATCTAGTTTTTGAGTTTCACTATATAATGTTCCGGTGAGTACTTACCCTCACCTGGTAGGAGTCTGCATTTTGACTAACTCTGATGAGTACTTACCCCCATCCGGTATGAACCCCGTTCTGCAAGGTTTTTGATAAGCCTCGTTCTACAAGGCTTAGGTGAGTACGTAC
>OY731401.1:11402146-11417323 GCA_963425845.1 Sphenostylis stenocarpa
AAAATTAGGGCCTACACTGACTATTAGGCAAGACAGGACGGACCGCCAGATAGAGAGCCTGGTCCAGACTCAGGCGAGATTCCAGCGCCGCCTACTCCGCCGCTTCCCTTCGCCAGCACCATCTGCCCATTCCAGCCCAGAGGCAGACGATTAGGATTTATTTATATAGCTTTCTAGTGTCTTAAATATGTTTGAAATGTATCCAACAAAAAGCAGTAATAAATAAAAATCGTTATTTCTGTTTTACACTTCGCATTCAAAAAGCCCATGTGTACAAAATAAAAAGGCACACATGATCTACTAAAAAGCCAGATTTCAAAACAGCTCGCGATAAAAAACTAAACCGCGATGGAAAAAGGCGAAATCTGAACCACTTTAGCAAAATAAAGAGCTTCGAAGAAACTGGCTCCAATCACCAACCTTCTACACCAACAAGAGGAGATACCTCAATAGGAAAAAGCCAATGGAAAAGCTCGATAAATCCTCAAGTGGATCCTTGCCTACTCCAAAGGCAACACAAAAATTATCTCATGACTCAGCATCATCACTTGAGTCATCAAACATAAATCATTTAAAGCCGCAATCAACATCCTTCCATCCAAGAAAAAGGAAGTCATCAATGAAGAAAAGCCAACGGAAAGGCTTAATTATCCCCAAGCGGATCCTTGCCTACTCCAGAGGCAAAACAAAAAGATTACCTCATGACTCGAAGACATCACCGCATGAGTCATCAAGCACACTCATTAGAGAGTCGCCGCCTCGAAGAGTTCATCAAAGAAAGATCACGCAAGAGTCCATCAAAGAAAGCACAGAATCAAATCAACCAAATCACTAAGGGGCAACAAAAAGAAAGAAGAGAAAAGCCTTTCATCCTCTAACAAAGGCCACTGCATGAAAAAGCCGAAAGAAAATCCCCAAGAAGAGCACATCAAGAAAAATCTATAAAGGGAGAAAATGAGAAGTTTATATCCACAGGAAGCCAATAAAAATCCCCAGGGATCACTACGAAGAAAAGAGAAAAATATATATCTTTCCATCTAACGTGCATGAAAGGCACACATATAAACCCATTCCCCAGCAGGAATAAGAACATAAACAAAAGCCAGTTCAAGCAATAAGGAGTCAAAAACTCCGTTTCTCCCCCTTTGGGGGGCAATTCAAAAGAGATTTCAGGCAGAGTAATCAAATTCTCAATGAATCATCCAAAAGGAAAACTATCACCGGTGAGCCTACAACAGAACATCTATTTGCTCAAAAATAAGCAAAGAGCTAATGTCCCAGAGAAATGGGAAATCAACCTATGCGAGAGGTAACGCAAGCCCAAAAGCATAAAAGTCTTCACCATTGTTGAAGCAATTGCCTAATCAAGAGGCACAATCAAAGTCCCCAGTAAATTCCTGCCTAAAAAGGCAACCAACAAAGAATCCCCGGTAAAACCGGATGAGTAAAATAGAAAAGTCAAAAAGAAAGAAAATCAATCATTCCTCATGGAATAGGCGCATAAGTCGCCAGAAACCGGATGAGGGTTAGTACTCATCAATCAAAAAGGATATACCAAAAAGAGCATTCCAGGAGTCTGTCAAAATGCAGATTCATACCAGGTGAGGATAGGTACTCACCAGAGCATTATACAGTAAGACTCAAACACCAGATGGGGGTGTGTACTCATCAGGCCTTACAGAAGGGGGTCTACCAGACAGAGGGTTCGTACTCGTCAAACACCAGATGGGGGTGTGTACTCATCAGGCCTTACAGAAGGGGGTCTACCAGACAGAGGGTTCGTACTCGTCAAACACCAGATGGGGGTGTGTACTCATCAGGCCTTACAGAAGGGGGTCTACCAGACAGAGGGTTCGTACTCGTCAAACACCAGATGGGGGTGTGTACTCATCAGGCCTTACAGAAGGGGGTCTACCAGACAGAGGGTTCGTACTCGTCAAACACCAGATGGGGGTGTGTACTCATCAGGCCTTACAGAAGGGGGTCTACCAGACAGAGGGTTCATACTCGTCAAACACCAGATGGGGGTGTGTACTCATCAGGCCTTACAGAAGGGGGTCTACCAGACAGAGGGTTCGTACTCGTCAAACACCAGATGGGGGTGTGTACTCATCAGGCCTTACAGAAGGGGGTCTACCAGACAGAGGGTTCGTACTCGTCAAACACCAGATGGGGGTGTGTACTCATCAGGCCTTACAGAAGGGGGTCTACCAGACAGAGGGTTCGTACTCGTCAAACACCAGATGGGGGTGTGTACTCATCAGGCCTTACAGAAGGGGGTCTACCAGACAGAGGGTTCGTACTCGTCAAACACCGGATGGGGTGTGTACTCATCGGGCCTTACGGAAGGGGTCTACCAGACAGAGGGTTCATACTCGTCAAACACCGGATGGGGGTGTGTACTCATCAGGCCTTACAGAAGGGGTCTACCGGACAGAGGGTTCGTACTCGTCAAACACCGGATGGGGGTGTGTACTCATCGAGGCCTTACGAGAAGGGGTCTACCGAGACAGAGGGTTCGTACTCGTCAAACACCGAGATGGGGGTGTGTACTCATCAGGCCTTACAGAAGGGGGTCTACCAGCCAGCGGTTTCGTACGCGTCAAACACCAGATGGGGGTGTGTACTCATCAGGCCTTACAGAAGGGGGTCTACCATGACAGAGGGTTCGTACTCGTCAAACACCAGATGGGGGTGTGTACTCATCAGGCCTTACGTAAGGGGGTCTACCAGCACGGAGGGTTCGTACTCGTCAAACACCGGATGGGGGTGTGTACTCATCAGGCCTTACGAAGGGGGTCTACCAGACAGAGGGTTCATACTCGTCAAACACCAGATGGGGGTGTGTACTCATCAGGCCTTACAGAAGGGGGTCTACCAGACAGAGGGTTCATACTCGTCAAACACCAGATGGGGGTGTGTACTCATCAGGCCTTACAGAAGGGGGTCTACCAGACAGAGGGTTCGTACTCGTCAAACACTAGATGGGGGTGTGTACTCATCAGGCCTTACAGAAGGGGGTCTACCATGACAGAGGGTTCATACTCGTCAAACACCAGATGGGGGTGTGTACTCATCAGGCCTTACAGAAGGGGGTCTACCAGACATAGGGTTCATACTCGTCAAACACCAGATGGGGGTGTGTACTCATCAGGCCTTACAGAAGGGGGTCCACCAGGCAAAGGATTATACTCGTCAAAACACCAGATAGGGGTTAGTACCTATCAAAAATATTTATCATCCGAAAGATCAGCCAAGGAATATCTGAAGAATAACCAGGCAAAAGGGTTAACTCCTTCCCCTACCAGCTAATCTTATCGGCATATTAGGCCAGTAAATTAGCTAGGCAGGTGAAGGGGGGGTAGCTGTAGACCCCAAATTTTGCCCGGTTTCTCAAATAAAGACAAAAAGATCACCCATAACAAGATAAAGCTCGCCCAACATTTTAATGAAGGCGAAGAAGACTCCCTATATGAAGATAAAGCTTCAACGGACACACATCGGCATCAAACGACGTCCGAAAAAGGAAAGGAAAGCTTCCCGGGGGTCCCAAAACGCGAAGGCAGGCCAAAACAGGTTGGGACAGCCGTCCCAAACTGGGACAGCCATCCCAAACACAACAGGCCGTCCCAAACACAACAGGTGGTCCCAAACACAACAGGCCGTCCCAAACACAACAGGCCGTCCCAAACACAACAGGTGGTCCCAAACACAACAGGTGGTCCCAAATACAACAGGCCGTCCCAAACACAACAGGTGGTCCCAAACACAACAGGTGGTCCCAAACACAACAGGTGGTCCCAAATACAACAGGCCGTCCCAAACACAACAGGCCGTCCCAAACACAACAGGTGGTCCCAAACACAACAGGTGGTCCCAAATACAACAGGTCGTCCCAACCTGCCAGAATCAAGTGGGATGCGCGTCCCGAAAGTGGGACGGCCGTCCCAAAGCCCAATTTAAATGGGACGGCCGTCCCGGGTCCCCAGGTGGTCTCGCCCTGTGTAAAATTGCCATTTGGGACGGCCATCCCAGTCCAGACGGCCGTCCCAACCCAGACGGCCGTCCCAAAGCGCGCCAGCTGCGAAAACTATAAATAGGAGGCTCATTTGCCACTTTTTCAGAACATAGACACTCCAGAGAGCTCTGAAACACTTAGAAAACTCAGAGCACTCGTCTACTTCTCTCCCTCTCTCGAATGATCTTTCCGATTGCCTTAAATAGGTAACAACCGGTTAAGGAATTATATTCCGGCATTTGATTCTTCTTTAAATTTTTAGTGGAGTCGATCTTGTATTGGTGAGGAGAGTCTGTGTAGAAAGAGGGGTTGCCAAAACGCATCCTCACAGTTCGAGATTCTCAATATAAAGCTTGCTACGGAGGTTCTTTTCAATTCCCTTCTCTTTTATTGTTTTATTTATTGTTTTATTTAGCTTTATTTATTACGTCATGTAGAATAAAATCATGTAGATAGCCATTTTAATATCTCTATTATTGCTTTATTTAGCTTTATTTATATAAAATTATGTAGATAGCCATTTCAATATTATGCAATAAAATAGGGTAATCACGTAATTTCTCGAAGTCTTCTCTTTAAACGAATTGATCTGTCATAGGGAACCCGAAAGGGGCGTTGTGGGGTGCTAACACCTTCCCCACACGTAACTAACTCCCTTACCTAACTCTGGTTATAATGGCCAAGTTTGGTTTTCATTAAAATCAATGCCTTTTATCCTTTTCCAATGTTTATGGTCAAAACATTGGTGGCGACTCCATAAGAACCCCTTTTCGAAAACCTTGCTTTTATTAGAGGATAATTCAATTGTTGGACACCTCGGAAGCAATGAACACATTTTAAAACAAATACGCGAGTCTAAACCATCTTTTTGCGACCGCTCGCATAAACGTTCGAGACGTCCTCAGACGTCGGAAAGGGACGGCGGCGACAGGTGCCACGGTCAGTGTTGGTGGTGCTAGTCTTGGTGCGCTGTGGTGCTAGTCCCGGTCATGGTGCTGGTGCCATGGTGCGGATCGTGGTGCTTCTTGTGGTACTGGTGCTGGTGCCATGGTGCTCATCGTGGTGCATAAGGTGGTGCTGGTCCTGGTCTTGGTGCTGGTGCCATTGTGCTGATCGTGGTGCTTCGGGTGGTGCCTGGTCCTGGTGAGTTCTCCGGCACTGGTCGATTTGGTCGGTGCATGGTGCCACTGGTCGGTGTTGGTGGTGCTAGTCTTGGTGCGCTGAGGTGCTAGTCCCGGTCATGGTGTTGGTGCATGGAGCTGATCGTTGAGCTTATTGTGGTGCTGGTCCTGGTCTTGGTGCTGGTGCCATGGTGCTGATCGTGGTGCTTATGGTGGTGCTGGTCCTGGTCTTGGTGCTGGTGCCATTGTGCTGATCGTGGTGCTTATGGTGGTGCTGGTCCTGCTGAGTTCTCTGGCACGGTCGATTTGGTCGGTGCATGGTGCCACGGCCGGTGTTGGTGGTGCTAGTCTTGATGCGCTATGGTGCTAGTCCCGGTCATGGTGCTGGTGCCATGGTGCTGATCGTGGTGCTTAGGGTGGTGCTGGTCCTGGTCTTGGTGTTGGTGCCATTGTGCTGATCGTGGTGCTTCTGGTGGTGCTCGGTCCTGGTGAGTTCTCCGGCACGGCCAGATTTGGTCTGGTGCATGGTGCCACTGGCCGGTGTTGGTGGTGCTAGTCTTGGTGCGACTGTGGTGCTAGTCCCGCCTTGGTGCTCGGTGCCATGGTGCTAATCGTGGTGCTTATTATGGTGCTCGGTCTTGGTGCCGGTGCCATGGTGCTGATCGTGGTGCTTATGGTGGTGCCTGGTCCTGGTCTTCGTGGCCGGTGCCATTGTGCTCGATCGTGGTGCTTATGGTGGTGATGGTCCTGTTGAGTTCTCTCGGCACCGGCCGATTTGGTCGGTGAATGGTGCCACGCACGCTGTTGGTGGTGCTAGTCTTGGTGCTGCTGTGGTGCTAATCCCGCCTTGGTGCTCGGTGCCATGGTGCTGATCGTGGTGCTTATTGTGGTGCCTGGTCCTGGTCTTGGTGTTGGTGCCATGGTGCTGATCGTGGTGCTTCTGGTGGTGCTTGGTGTTGGTCTTGGTGCTCGGTGCCATTGCTGCCGATCGTGGTGCTTATGGTGGTGCTCGGTCCTGGTGAGTTCTCCGGCACGACCGCATTTGATCTGGTGCATGGTGCCACGATCGCTGTTGGTGGTGCTAGTATTGGTGCGTACTGTGGTGCTAGTCCCGGCCATGGTGCTGGTGCCATGGTGCCGATCGTGGTGCTTATTGTGGTGCTCGGTGCTTGGTGCCATGGTGCTGATCATGGTGCTTAAGGTGGTGCTCGGTCCTGGTCTTGGTGCTCGGTGCCATTGTGCTCGATCGTGGTGCTTCCGGTGGTGCCTGGTCCTGGTGAGTTCTCCTGGCACTGTCGGATTTGGTCGGTGCATGGTGCCACTGGCCGATGTTGGTGGTGCTAGTCTTGGTGCTGCCGTGGTGCTAGTCCCGGCCTTGGTGTTGGTGCCATGGAGTTGATCGTTGAGCTTATTGTGGTGCTGGTCCTGGTCTTGGTGCCGGTGCCATGGTGCCGATCGTGGTGCTTATGGTGGTGCCGGCCCTGGTCTTGGTCCTGGTGCCATTGTGCCGATCGTGGTGCTTATGGTGGTGCTTGGTGCTCGCTGAGTTCTCCGGGCACCGGCCGATTTGGCTAGTGCATGGTGCCACTGGCCAATGTTGGTGGTGCTAGTCTTGTGCGCTATGGTGCTAGTCCTGGCCATGGTGCCGGTGCCATGGTGCTGATCGTGGTGTTTATGGTGGTGCTCGGTCCTGGTCTTGGTGTTGGTGCCATTGTCCCGATCGTGGTGCTTCGGTGGTGCTGGTCCTCGGTGAGTTCTCTCGGCACCTGGCCGATTTGGCTCAGTGCATGGTGCCATGGTCGGTGTTGGTGGTGCTAGTCTTGGTGCGCTCGTGGTGCTAGTCCCGCCTTGGTGCCGGTGCCATGGTGCTAATCGTGGTGCTTATTATGGTGCTGGTCTTGGTGCTGGTGCCATGGTGCTGATCGTGGTGCTTATGGTGGTGCTGGTCCTAGTCTTCGTGGCTGGTGCCATTGTGGCTGATCGTGGTGCTTATGGTGGTGATGGTCCTGTTGAGTTCTCCGGCACTGGTCGATTTGGCTGGTGCATGGTGCCACTGGCCGGTGTTGGTGGTGCTAGTCTTGGTGCACCGTGGTGCTAGTCCCGGCCTTGGTGCTGGTGCCATGGTGCCGATCGTGGTGCTTATTGTGGTGCCGGTCCTGGTCTTGGTGCTCGGTGCCATGGTGCCGATCGTGGTGCTTCGTGGTGCTGGGTCCTGGTCTTGGTGCTCGGTGCCATTGCGCCGATCGTGGTGCTTATGGTGGTGTCGGTCCTGGTGAGTTCTTCGGCACTGCCGCATTTGGTCGGTGCATGGTGCCACTGCCGTTGTTGGTGGTGCTAGTCTTGGTGCGTTGTGGTGCTAGTCCCGGCCATGGTGCTGGTGCCATGGTGCCGATCGTGGTGCTTATTGTGGTGCCGGTGCCGGTGCCATGGTGCTGATCGTGGTGCTTAAGTCGGTGCCGGTCCTGGTCTTGGTGCTCGGTGCCATTGTGCTTGATCGTGGTGCCTCCGGTGGTGCCGGGTCCTGGTGAGTTCTCCGGCACTGTCGATTTGGCCGGTGCATGGTGCCACTGCCGCTGTTGGTGGTGCTAGTCTTGGTGCTACTGTGGTGCTAGTCCCAGTCTTGGTGTTGGTGCCATGGAGTTGATCGTTGAGCTTATTGTGGTGCTGGTCCTGGTCTTGGTGCTGGTGCCATGGTGCTGATCGTGGTGCTTATGGTGGTGCCGGTCCTGGTCTTGGTCCTGGTGCCATTGTGCTGATCGTGGTGCTTATGGTGGTGCTGGTGCTGTTGAGTTCTCTGGCACAGTCAAATTTGGCTAGTGCATGGTGCCACGGCTAGTGTTGGTGGTGCTAGTCTTGGTGCGCTATGGTGCTAGTCCCTGGCCATGGTGCCTGGTGCCATGGTGCTGATCGTGGTGCTTATGGTGGTGCTCGGTCCTGGTCTTGGTGTTGGTGCCATTGTCCCGATCGTGGTGCTTCGGTGGTGCTCGGTCCTGGTGAGTTCTCCGGCACTGCCGATTTGGTCGGTGCATGGTGCCACTGCCGTTGTTGGTGGTGCTAGTCTTGGTGCTGCCGTGGTGCTAGTCCCGTCTTGGTGTCGGTGCCATGGTGCTAATCGTGGTGCTTATTATGGTGCCTGGTCTTGGTGTCGGTGCCATGGTGCTGATCGTGGTGCTTATGGTGGTGCTGGTCCTGGTCTTCGTGTCGGTGCCATTGTGCTGATCGTGGTGCTTATGGTGGTGATGGTCCTGGCTGAGTTCTCCTGGCACTGCCGATTTGGTCGGTGCATGGTGCCACTGGCGCTGTTGGTGGTGCTAGTCTTGGTGCACTCGTGGTGCTAGTCCCGCCTTGGTGCCGGTGCCATGGTGCCGATCGTGGTGCTTATTGTGGTGCCGGTCCTGGTCTTGGTGCTGGTGCCATGGTGCTGATCGTGGTGCTTCCGGTGGTGCCGGTCCTGGTCTTGGTGTCAGGTGCCATTGCTGCCGATCGTGGTGCTTATGGTGGTGTCTGGTCCTGGTGAGTTCTTCGGCACTGCCGCATTTGGTCGGTGCATGGTGCCACTGGCCGCTGTTGGTGGTGCTAGTCTTGGTGCGTTGTGGTGCTAGTCCCTGGCCATGGTGTCGGTGCCATGGTGCCGATCGTGGTGCTTATTGTGGTGTCGGTGGCCGGTGCCATGGTGCTCGATCGTGGTGCTTAAGTCGGTGCCGGGTCCTGGTCTTGGTGCTGGTGCCATTGTGCTGATCGTGGTGCCTCTGGTGGTGCCGGTCCTGGTGAGTTCTTCCGGCACTAGCCGATTTGGTCGGTGCATGGTGCCACTGGCCGTTGTTGGTGGTGCTAGTCTTGGTGCTACTGTGGTGCTAGTCCCTGCCTTGGTGTCGGTGCCATGGAGCTGATCGCTGAGCTTATTGTGGATGCCGGTCCTGGTCTTGGTGCTGGTGCCATGGTGCTGATCGTGGTGCTTATGGTGGTTCCGGTCCTGGTCTTGGTGCTGGTGCCAGTGTGCTGATCGTGGTGCTTATGGTGGTGCTGATCCTGCTGAGTTCTCCGGCTCTGGCCGATTTGGTCGGTGCATGGTGCCACTGGCCGTTGTTGGTGGTGCTAGTCTTGGCGCGCTATGATGCTAGTCCCGGCCATGGTGCCGGTGCCATGGTGCCGATCGTGGTGCTTATCGTGGTGCCGGTCCTGGTGCTCGGTGCCATGGTGCTGATCGTGGTGCTTATGGTGGTGCCGGTCCTGGTCTTCGTGGCCGGTGCCATTGTGCCGATCGTGGTGCTTATGGTGGTGATGGTCCTGTTGAGTTCTTCCGGCACCTGACGATTTGGCTGGTGCATGGTGCCACTGGCCGTTGTTGGTGGTGCTAGTCTTGGTGCACCGTGGTGCTAGTCCCGCCTTGGTGCTCGGTGCCATGGTGCCGATCGTGGTGCTTATTGTGGTGTCGGGTCCTGGTCTTGGTGCTGGTGCCATGGTGCTGATCGTGGTGCTTCTGGTGGTGTCGGTCCTGGTCTTGGTGCCGGTGCCATCGCGGCCGATCGTGGTGCTTATGGTGGTGCTCGGTCCTGGTGAGTTCTTCTGGCACTGCCAGATTTGGCCGGTGCATGGTGCCACTGGCCGCTGTTGGTGGTGCTAGTCTTGGTGCGCTGTGGTGCTAGTCCCGGCCATGGTGCCGGTGCCATGGTGCTGATCGTGGTGCTTATCGTGGTGCTGGTGCTGGTGCCATGGTGCTGATCGTGGTGCTTAAGCTGGTGCTGGTCCTGGTCTTGGTGCTGGTGCCATTGTGCTGATCGTGGTGCCTCCGGTGGTGCCGGTCCTGGTGAGTTCTCCGCACTGGCCGATTTGGTCGGTGCATGGTGCCACTGGCCGTTGTTGGTGGTGCTAGTCTTGGTGCTGCCGTGGTGCTAGTCCCGCCTTGGTGTTGGTGCCATGGAGCTGATCGTTGAGCTTATCGTGGTGCCGGTCCCGGTCTTGGTGCTCGGTGCCATGGTGCTGATCGTGGTGCTTATGGTGGTTCCGGTCCTGGTCTTGGTGCCGGTGCCATTGTGCTGATCGTGGTGCTTATGGTGGTGCCGATCCTGCTGAGTTCTCCTGGCTCTACGATTTGGCCGGTGCATGGTGCCACTGGCCGCTGTTGTTGGTGCTAGTCTTGGTGCGCTATGATGCTAGTCCCGGCCATGGTGTCAGGTGCCATGGTGCCGATCGTGGTGCTTATTGTGGTGCCTGGTCCTGGTGCTCGGTGCCATGGTGCCGATCGTGGTGCTTATGGTGGTGCCGGTCCTGGTCTTGGTGCTCGGTGCCATTGTGCCGGTCGTGGTGCTTCCTGGTGGTGCCGGTCCTGGTGAGTTCTCCGCACTGCCGATTTGGTCGGTGCATGGTGCCACTGGCCGCTGTTGGTGGTGCTAGTCTTGGTGCGCCGTGGTGCTAGTCCCGGCCTTGGTGTCGGTGCCATGGTGCTAATCGTTGTGTTTATTGTGGTGTCGGTCTTGGTGCTGGTGCCATGGTGCTGATCGTGGTGTTTATGGTTGTGCCGGTCCTGGTCTTGGTGTCGGTGCCATTGTGGCCGATCGTGGTGCTTATGGTGGTGATGGTCCTGCTGAGTTCTCCTGGCACTAGCCGATTTGGTCGGTGCATGGTGCCACCGGCCGCTGTTGGTGGTGCTATTCTTGGTGCGACTGTGGTTGCTAGTCCCGATCTTGGTGTCTGGTGCCATGGTGTTGATCGTGGTGCTTATCGTGGTGCCGGTCCTGGTCTTGGTGCTGGTGCCATGGTGCCGATCGTGGTGCTTCTGGTGGTGCCGGTCCTGGTCTTGGTGCCGGTGCCATTGTGCTCGATCGTGGTGCTTATGGTGGTGCCGGTCCTGGTGAGTTCTTCCGGCACTGCCGATTTGGTCGGTGCATGGTGCCACTGCCGCTGTTGGTGGTGCTAGTCTTGGTGCATTGTGGTGCTAGTCCCGGCCTTGGTGTCGGTGCCATGGTGTTGATCGTGGTGCTTATCGTGGTGCCGGTCCTGGTCCTGGTGCGTGCCATGGTGCCGATCGTGGTGCTTATGGTGGTGCCGGTCCTGGTCTTGGTGCCTGGTGCCATTGTGCCGATCGTGGTGCCTACGGTGGTGCCGGTCCTGGTGAGTTCTCCGGCACTGGCCAGATTTGGCTGGTGCATGGTGCCACCGGTCGCTGTTGGTGGTGCTAGTCTTGGTGCTGCTGTGGTGCTAGTCCGGTCTTGGTGTCGAGTGCCATGGTGCTGATCGTGGTGCTTATGGTGGTAGTCTGGTCCTGGTCTTGGTGCCATGGTGCCGATCGTGGTGCTGATGGTGGTTCGGTCTGGTCTTGGTCTGGTGCCATTGTCGATCGTGGTGCTTATGGTGGTGCTGATCCTGGCAGCTCTGCCTGGTCAGTTTGGTCGTGCATGGTGCCACGGCCGCTGTTGGTGGTGCTAGTCTTGGTGCTGCTGTGGTGCTAGTCCCTGCCTTGGTGCTGGTGCCATGGTGCTGATCGTGGTGCTTATTGTGGTGCTGGTCCTGGTCTTGGTGCCGTGCCATGGTGTCGATCGTGGTGCTTATGGTGGTGCCGGTCCTGGTCTTGCGTGTTGGTGCCATTGTGCCGATCGTGGTGCTTATGGTGGTGATGGTCCTGGTGAGTTCTCCTGGCACTGGCCGATTTGGTCGGTGCATGGTGCCACTGCCGCTGTTGGTGGTGCTAGTCTTGGTGCACTGTGGTGCTAGTCCCTGGCCTTGGTGCCGGTGCCATGGTGCCGATCGTGGTGCTTATTGTGGTGCCGGTCCTGGTCTTGGTGCTGGTGCCATGGTGCTGATCGTGGTGCTTATGGTGGTGCTGGTCCTGGTCTTGGTGCTGGTGCCATTGCGCTGATCGTGGTGCTTATGGTGGTGTCGGTCCTGGTGAGTTCTTCCGGCACTGCCGATTTGGTCGGTGCATGGTGCCACTGGCCGTTGTTGGTGGTGCTAGTCTTGGTGCGTCTGTGGTGCTAGTCCCGGCCTTGGTGCCGGTGCCATGGTGCCGATCGTGGTGCTTATTGTGGTGTCCTGGTCCGGTCTGGTGCCATGGTGCTGATCGTGGTGCTTATGGTGGTGCCGGTCCTGGTCTTGGTGCCTGGTGCCATTAGTGTCGATCGTGGTGCCTATGGTGGTGCTCGGGTCCTGGTGAGTTCTCCTGGCACGGCCAGATTTGGCCGGTGCATGGTGCCACTGGCCGTTGTTGGTGGTGCTAGTCTTGGTGCTACTCGTGGTGCTAGTCCCGCCTTGGTGTCGGTGCCATGGTGCTGATCGTTGATGCTTATTGTGGTGTCTGGTCCTGGTCTTGGTGTCTGGTGCCATGGTGCTGATCGTGGTGCTTATGGTGGTTCGGTCCTGGTCTTGGTGCTGGTGCCATTGTGCTGATCGTGGTGCTTATGGTGGTGCCGATCCTGGTGAGTTCTCCTGGCACTGACGATTTGGTCGGTGCATGGTGCCACTACGTTGTTGGTGGTGCTAGTCTTGGTGCGACTGTGGTGCTAGTCCCTAGCCTTGGTGCTGGTGCCATGGTGCTGATCGTGGTGCTTATTGTGGTGCCGGTCCTGGTCTTGGTGCTGGTGCCATGGTGCTGATCGTGGTGCTTATGGTGGTGCTGGTCCTGGTCTTGGTGCCTGGTGCCATTGTGTCGATCGTGGTGCCTATGGTGGTGTCGGTCCTGGTGAGTTCTCCGGCACTGGCCGATTTGGTCGGTGCATGGTGCCACTGCCGCTGTTGGTGGTGCTAGTCTTGCGTGCTCGTGGTGCTAGTCCCGGCCTTGAGGCCGGGTGCCATGGTGCCGATCGTGGTGCTTATTGTGGTGCCTGGTCTTGGTGCCGGGTGCCATGGTGCCGATCGTGGTGCTTATGGTGGTGCCGGTCCTGGTCTTGGTGTCGGTGCCATTGTGGCTGATCGTGGTGCCTATGGTGGTGATCGGTCCTGGTGAGTTCTCCTGGCACTGGCCGATTTGGTCGTGCATGGTGCCACTGGCCGTTGTTGGTGGTGCTAGTCTTGGTGCTACCGTGGTGCTAGTCCCGCCTTGGTGCCGGTGCCATGGTGCTGATCGTGGTGCTTATCAGGTGCCGGTCCTGGTCTTGGTGCCGGTGCCATGGTGCTGATCGTGGTGCTTATGGTGGTGCTGGTCCTGGTCTTGGTGCTGGTGCCATTGTGCTGATCGTGGTGCCTATGGTGGTGCCGGTCCTGGTGAGTTCTCCGGCACTGCCGATTTGGTCGGTGCATGGTGCCACTGGCCGTTGTTGGTGGTGCTAGTCTTGGTGCTACTGTGGTGCTAGTCCCGGCCTTGGTGCTGGTGCCATGGTGCTGATCGTGGTGCTTATTGTGGTGCTGGTCCTGGTCTTGGTGCTGGTGCCATGGTGCTGATCGTGGTGCTTATGGTGGTGCTGGTCCTGGTCTTGGTGCCGGTGCCATTGTGCTGATCGTGGTGCTTATGGTGGTGCCGGTCCTGGTGAGTTCTCCGGCACGGCCAGATTTGGTCGGTGCATGGTGCCACTGGCCGTTGTTGGTGGTGCTAGTCTTGGTGCTACCGTGGTGCTAGTCCCGGCCTTGGTGTTGGTGCCATGGTGTCGATCGTGGTGCTTATTGTGGTGCCGGGTCCTGGTCTTGGTGTCGGTGCCATGGTGCCGATCGTGGTGCTTATGGTGGTGCCGGTCCTGGTCTTGGTGCCGGTGCCATCGTGGCCGATCGTGGTGCCTATGGTGGTGCTGGTCCTGGTGAGTTCTCCGGCACTGCCGATTTGGTTGGTGCATGGTGCCACTACCGCTGTTGGTGGTGCTAGTCTTGGTGCGCTGTGGTGCTAGTCCTGCCTTGGTGTCAGTGCCATGGTGCCGATCGTGGTGCTTATTGTGGTGCCGGTCCTGGTCGTTGGTGCCATGGTGCTGATCGTGGTGCTTATGGTGGTGCCGGTCCTGGTCTTGTGCTGGTGCCATTGTGTCGATCGTGGTGCCTATGGTGGTGCCGGTCCTGGTGAGTTCTCTGCGCACTACGATTTGGTCGTGCATGGTGCCACTGCGCTGTTGGTGGTGCTAGTCTTAGTGCGACTGTGGTGCTAGTCCCGGCTTGGTGCCGGTGCCATGGTGCTGATCGTGGTGCTTATCGTGGCCTGTCCTGGTCTTGGTGCCGGTGCCATGGTGTCGATCGTGGTGCTTATGGTGGTGGCCGGTCCTGGTCTTGGTGTCGGTGCCATTGTGTCGATCGTGGTGCCTATGGTGGTGCTGGTCCTGGTGAGTTCTCCTGCACGTACGATTTGGTCGGTGCATGGTGCCACTGAGCCGTTGTTGGTGGTGCTAGTCTTGGTGCTACCGTGGTGCTAGTCCCGCCTTGGTCGGGTGCCATGGTGCCGATCGTGGTGCTTATTGTGGTGCCGGGTCCTGGTCTTGGTGCCGGTGCCATGGTGCTGATCGTGGTGCTTATGGTGGTGTCGGTCCTGGTCTTGGTGTCGGTGCCATTGTGCTGATCGTGGTGCCTATGGTGGTGCCGGTCCTGGTGAGTTCTCCGGCACGGTCACGATTTGGCTGGTGCATGGTGCCACTGGCCGCTGTTGGTGGTGCTAGTCTTGGTGCTACTGTGGTGCTAGTCCCGGCCTTGGTGCCGGTGCCATGGTGCCGATCGTGGTGCTTATCATGGTAGCCGGTCCTGGTCTTGGTGCTGGTGCCATGGTGCCGATCGTGGTGCTTATGGTGGTGCCGGTCCTGGTCTTGGTGCCGGTGCCATTGTGCTCGATCGTGGTGCTTATGGTGGTGCCGGTCCTGGTGAGTTCTCCGGCACTGGCCGATTTGGCCGGTGCATGGTGCCACTACGGCTGTTGGTGGTGCTAGTCTTGGTGCGACTGTGGTGCTAGTCCCGGCCTTGGTGTCGGTGCCATGGTGCCGATCGTGGTGCTTATTGTGGTGCCGGTCCTGGTCTTGGTGTTGGTGCCATGGTGCTGATCGTGGTGCTTATGGTGGTGCCGGTCCTGGTCTTGGTGCTGGTGCCATTGTGCTGATCGTGGTGCTTATGGTGGTGCCGGTCCTGGTGAGTTCCTGGCAC
>OY731401.1:12087808-12153093 GCA_963425845.1 Sphenostylis stenocarpa
AACCTCAGCATGGGGTGCCATGTATACCCCCAGATTTGCTCTAGACGGGCCTGGTGCAGTGGTGAAAGTTGCGTGGGGTCTTGCGGAGCGGGAGCTGAGGAGCTGCTAGGACCGGCAGAGCCTCTTCTCTTCCTAAACTGATCTCCACGACGCATCTTGACAGTAGGGTGCTTGAGAGTGAGAGAATGGAGAGTGGGAGTGCAAGAGGAGGTGTGGAGACCCCCCTAGGCCCCCTCTATTTATAGAAATTTTTTCAGATTCGGGACCGCCGTCTGGGAACTTGAGACGGCGGTCTCGATTTCGTGCAAGTCGAGATGGCCGTCTGGAACCTCGAGACGGCGGTCTCGACTTTGGCCTTAAGCGAGATGGCCGTTTCGCCAAGCGAGAAGGCGGTCTCGTTTTTAGCCAAGTCGAGACGGCAGTCTCGTTTTACTGAAGATCGAGACGACGGTCTGGAAATGCGAGACGACCGTCTCGATTCTGAGAGATTTTTTTTTTTGAAGTAAATAGGACCTATTTCAAAAACAATTTATGCATGCAATGTTTTCATGTTTGATGTCCTATAATGCCTATTTCAATTAGTTTTTCAGAAGGAGTTAACTGACGTGTCTTGTAGCGACGAGTGCCCTCTGATTTGCGTTCTCGTATTCGGCTGTACCATGCCGGATTTCTTGTGACCGAGGAATAATTTGCTTTTTCTTTTTCTTCTTTTTTTCTTTTTTTTTATAGAGCACACTTTGCCATGTTAGTGTCCCTTTTTCTTTACTTTAGGGGTTTCAATCCTCTTATTGACTATACGCCTCCATATTCCCAAATTAATTATTAGAATATTGTTGTGAGGGTCAAGAGAAAAGAAGTAAGAGGGAAAATTCAATGGCTTGTGTTTTAGAAGGTTGATTTTTATTTAGAAAAAGGTTTTTTTGTAAGAATGGTTGGCTAGGGTTAGGCCTGGGTGTTTAAGCTTTTGTCTAAGCAAACGTTTCCCTTTTTTGTACTTGCGGTTTAGTTTATTTCAATTGCTCTTTATGGCTAGTTGATCTCCCTAGATCGCCCTTTGGGTTTTCGAACTAGGATATTGTGTTTTGGCCCTATCTTTTGTCTAGGTTCCTTCTTTTTGTATTTGTTTAGGGAGTCCTAGCGGACCTTATTTTGTAACCCTAACTTTTGCCTAGGCTACCCTTTATTTTTGTTTGGGTATCCTACCGGGTTGACCCTATCTTTTGCGTAGCCCCCTTAGTGGGTTTCCTACTGGGTATTTTGCCCTTTTTCTTTTGGCCTTTGGCTTCTATGGGCTTTTTGTTATATATTTTTTTTTCACAATATTGGCGAAACATGACTTTCTTTATGGTGAGATAAAGTCTTATTTTGTGCTTCTAATCAACTAGCTTGACTGTAATGGCAATGGCAAGTTTTTGTTTATTTGGATGCGCTTTTTATTCTTCTTTCTTCCTTTGTTTACTTAGACAAGGTTATTGTGAGGTCTAGTCATGAAATAGCAAGAAGAGAAGCAGATAGTAAGAAATGTATTCTTTATTAATTAATAAGGGAATATGTGCCCTAAAATGCCTAGGGTTCGGGCTAGCCCCGAGGGATAATCTCTAACAATCATGGGGTTTACATCCCTTAAATGAAGAAAAAGATCTCCTAATGACTAGGGTAGCTCTTGACGCTTGCACCCCTCCGCTTCGGAAAATTTGCTTGAGTGTGCGGAGGGGAGACTTCCCTTTTCTTCCTTCTGCTCGGCCCTTAGTAGGGTCATAACATAGGCCATACTTGGAAGGATTGTCTTTGAATTCCGGGGGTTCTCTCATGCCTTGGGAATTTGCCCCTAGTCCTTGGCCAGGATGGTAACCATGCTTCAACACCATGCGGGCTACCTTTGTGTTTTTGGGAAGTCGCTCTATGTTGGCAATTTCGAGTGCTTGAAAAGATGTTTCAAGGGCCTCTTCAGCCGCATCCACATAAGGTTGGGTGGACGGTCTACTAATCAGGATATCATCTTCTGCTTGGACCGTGACCAATTTGTCATCCACTATGAATTTGACTTTCTAGTGGAGCGTTGAAGGTACTGCCTTAGCGTCATGAATCCAGGGCCTGCCAAGGAGACAACTGTATGCTGGAGTAATATCCATTATATGGAAATCGACGTTGAAGATAGTGGGTCCAACTTGGATTGGCAAATTAACTTCTCCACTACTTCTCGTTTTGATCCGTCAAAGGCTCGAACGATAGTGCTGCTTGGGCGCAGACGGGTTCCTTGGATAGTCAACTTGTCTAGTGTGCACTTGGGCATTACGTTCAAGGATGACCCATTATCCATAAGAACTTTGGCGATGAGGTACTTCTTGCACTTGATGGAAATGTGCAAGGGCTTATTGTGATTTGACCCCTCGAGGGGGAGTTCTTCCTCTGTGAAGGTGAGGTGATCGCTTGCCATAATGTGACCGATGATCCTCTCAACCTTTTCTTGGGATATGGTGTGAGATACATGCGCTTCGCTCAAGACCTTCATCAGGGCATTTCTGTGTGGTTCCGAGCTCATCATTAGAGATAACAGGGTTATCTTTGCAGGTGTATGATTGAGCTGGTCAATAATGGAATACTCACTTTGCCTTATAAACTGGAGTAATTCCTCTGTCTCCTCCTTGGATTCTTTATTTTCTTTTTCTTCGGTCTTTTTATTTTTTCCTTTATTTTTGGGGACATCTTCTTGTGAGTCCTTGGAGGAGTAGATTCTTCCACTTCTAGTCATGCCCCCAATGCTGGCTATGTTGGAGATATCCTCCTTTACTGGTGAAGATTCCCCGTATTTCCATGGTACAACTTTATTTGATTCGTAGGGGAAAGTATGTGGCATAAATAGTCGCACTGGTGTCCTTGCCCCCTCTTCCTTATTTTTGAGGACCAATGGTCGAGGCTTATTGTCCTCTTGTGGCGAGTCAACCGTTGGGGAAAACTTGATTAGGAGTGGCTTTCTCTCCATTCTTCTGATTTGGAAGACGTGTCAGTTAATCCTTCCTTTTTATTATTTTTATTTATTAAGAGTGAAGGAGGGAAATTAAATATGCAAATGAATGATATGCATGCAAGTAGACAATTGTTAAATAAAGAAAAATTTCATTTATCCGTAGAAGGTGTACATTCCCCTATTCCATACTACGAAGCAACTTTTGATAGAAACGGAAAAGCCTAAAGAAACCCACAGGCGGGTCTTGATCTCTATGTAATTCCCTTTCAGCTTCCCGGACGTGACGAGCAAGTGCTTCGCTTTGCTTCTGAACCGCCTGGCTCATATCTTCACTGTACTTTTGAGCCTCTTTGATCTTCGCCTCTTGATGGATGACCAAGACTTGCAGTTCATCGAGTTTTGCAAGGGCTCGGTCCTTTTCTTGTAGTACTTAGCCGTACTGAGCTAGCCCGTCTCTTTCTTTGCAGCGTAGCTCAGCGAGACTTTTGTTGAGTCTCCGATTGGCCTCTCGCTCTTGGCGTATTTCTAACCGAGTCCTGGTGAGGTCTTGCAACAAATCCTTGATCGTCTGAGATTGTTTTGCTAATTCGGCCTCAAGGCGTGCTGATTTGGCAGTTATTTCTTGAAGTTGGCTATCCGAGCTGGTTCTAGCAACTTTGGATACTCGGATAGCTTGCTCATTAGAGTCAGCACACTGATCCTTGAGGCGCTCTATTTCATGATCCTTTTTCTTGCATTGCCTTTGCAGACCATCAATGGTGAGGATAGATTATTGCTCTCTTTCCTCAAGGGCCCTCATCTAGGCTCCCATGATTTCTATCCTCTGGGTCAAGGCATCGACTTGAGCTTGCAGCTCTTCACTATTGGCGCTTGTAAGGAGTGAGGTGGATGGTTGAGACATCCCTCTTCTTTTTCTCCATACCTCATAGTCACTGGAGACAGCCATTCGAGCTTTTGCTAGCTCTCTGTCTCCCATAAAGACTAGTTTCTCCCATGTTTTTCTCACGGCTAGTGAGTTGGCAATTGTGCATGGGTCTCCGAAGAAACATAGTCCTCCGAGTTCCCCTCGAAAAATTGTAGTTTGAGTCCTCATGAGTTGTCTCATAGCTACTCTAGGTGAATAGGCTATGCAACCCCTGAGTCCTATTAAGGGTACGTTCAGATAATCTCCACATCTGATGAGGACTGGACCAGGTCGGAACCAAGGGCACACCCAAGATAAATGGTTGGCGTCCCATTGTTCCAACTCGTCCTTCCATTCTGAGGTTAAGCGCCGTTGGAGAGGGATTTTGGAGAAGCTCCTCAAAGGGTCGGGGAACATCCCCATGTGACTAGAGGCGTAGAAATGTGTGATGCCCCACACAAATTTATGGAAGGGAAGGGTAGTGAAGAGCAGCAAGGAAGTATTTTTCCTTGCTTCTAGCGGCAGAATTCCACCGAGAGCAAGGTGTCGACAAGAATTGAAGGCAAGGGACTCTTCGAGTTCACGTTCCAGGCGAAGAAGGCGTCCATGATGGCTTGATCCACTGTGTCGAGGTGGAAGGGAAACAAGATCGTTCCAAATATGATTAAGGCCAGGGTTTTGTTGAAAGCGACCCATTCTGCCTTTTCAGCCAAGTCGGACAGATGTCCTTCTAACATTGAGACTTTCCAACCCTGGATGTTCCCTTTTTCTATCAGGGTAGTCTGCCGGAATGGTAGTCGGATGATGGCAGCGACTTGTGCTGCAGGAGTATATGCCCCGTGGCGGATATGGACCCCGGCTGATTTGGGCCATTTCAGCATAATTTCGTACTCCTCCAAGGTGGGCACCATGTCGAACTGTGGAAATTCGAAACAGCGCAGACTAGAGTTCCAGAAATGAACTAATACCCTGATGAAAACTTGATCGACACAGATTTTCAGTAGGTCGAGGATCCATCCATAAGATTTTTCAAAGTCGAAGCGGACCTCTGGTGACATTATTGCGCAAAGTCGTTCCAATTTCTCAGTATGGTATCGGGGAATGTCCACCTTCTTCAACTGTCTACTAGCCCCCTCCATTTTCTAAAACCAAAATGCATGCTATATGAATATGATGCTTATTGTAGGTATGAATGTGAGTGTTTATTTTCCTATTTATCATGTTTTATTTCTACATGATGTATGGTATTTGCGTATATATATTTTGTTTGGAAATAAACTATCTATATGAATGACTTATGAGTGTAATCGTTTATGAACAAGGTCCCATTTATTGTTTTGGAATCAGATTTTTATTATTTTTATTATTTTATTTTATAGCCTTTTATCTCTTCTGTCGGACTGCATGGCTACTTAGCTTACAAAGAACCTGAAACCAGGCTAGCTAAAAGGCAGATTGTCCGAGATAAAAAATGGCTTTATGCGAAAGAATAGTATTTAACGTCCCTTATCTCTTCTGTCGGACTGCGTGGCTACTTAGCTTACAAAGAACCTGAAACCAGGCTAGCTAAAAGGCAGACTGTCCGAGATAAGGGTGTTTATTGTAAAAAAAAATATTTTTTGTGAATTTTCTGTTGTTTGGTTATGATATGCAACAAACAAATGCGCACACAATTCAATCATCCACAAGGTGCCCCCATTATAGGGTCCCCAAGGTGCCCCCATTATAGGGTCCCCACTCTCCAGCCTTCCGACCATGCTTAGCACTAAGGCCATAGCCAGTCTTCGTGCCAAAAGAGGAAGGTTATCACCTTGAGTGGTGGTTTCCGATCACACTGGTGGGCACAAGGCCATCACTACAGTGAACCGTACCTGCCACCCACTCCCTATGGATTTCTCACTTACCCCAGGGTATAGAGGGAACTGTTGTGTGCAACGGTTTGTGTACAGTTTGTATTTCAAACAATTGCGTAAATATAAACAAACAACTGTTATTAAAGCCAAGCATTAAAACATGTTATAATACAAGGTAGGGTAAAAGTGTAATTTATTTGTTTATTTACTTTAAGCTAGCCCATCACTAAATGGGATCAACTCTCTAGGCTTCCCCAGTGGAGTCGCCATCTGTCGCCGCCGTCAAAACGAGGCGGTCGGAGCGACGCGATGGTTTCGACTTTTCTTTTTTTTTCGCGTTTTTATGGGTGTGGTTACAACGCCTTTAGGTTGTCTGATAACTGGGCTGAACCTAGAGGCGAGGTTTTTGAAAGGGCGTTCTTGGATTGTTCGATAATCGGGCTAACCCAAGAACTAATTTTGAAGGGTTCTTATGGAGTCGTCATCGATGTTTTTACCAGAAACATCGAAAAAGGAGTAAAAAGGCATTAGTTTTCGAAAACTAACTTTGGTCGTTAAAACCAGAGTTTAGGTAAGGGAGTTAGTTACACGCAAGGGAAGTGTTAGTTCCCTTATGATAGGCTAGCTATTTTAATAAATAAACTTGTGAAAAGACGCTTTTACCTTTTTATTTGCAGAATTAAAATAATGACTACATGACCCTAATATCTATTACGCAATTTAAATATAAAAGTAAAGGCAATAGAGAGAGGGAGAGAAAGAAGAAACCTCCGAAGCAAGCTCTTTGATTAATTTCTTGAAAACTAGGGTGCGTTTTGGCAGCCCTTCACTCTTTACAACGCCGAAAAAACTCTCAGAAACACTATAAAAACTCTAAAGAAACTCTCGGAAACTCCGAAAATGCTTCGGAGGGGTTCTAAGAAGAGAATTTGAAGAAGTTGTAAGAGAGAGTATGGAAGAACTGTGTGAAATGAGGGTGAAGGCGCGACTATTTATAGGGATTCGCGCTTGTCAGGTCGAGACGGCCGTCTCGTCTGACAAGGTTGAGACGGTCGTCTCGCCATTCGAGACGGTCGTCTCGCCTTGCAAAAATGGCGAGAAGGCTGTCTCGCCAACTGGGAGGGCCGTCTCACCATTCGCAAGTGGCGAGACGGCCGTCTCACCAAACGAGACGGCGGTCTCGATTTGCAGAAGTGGCGAGACGGTGGTCCCGATAAATGAGACGGCGGTCTCGACCCTAAAAGGCGAAAATCCTTATTATCGTGCAGAAAATCCCTCCTATCCTAGTATGGGGCCTAATAGTCTCTCCTAATGGCTTCTTAGGCTTCATCCATCTTCGAAAAGGAGGTCTTCTGGTCTTTATTATGAGGCCGGGCAAGATTTGGGGTCTACAAGAATGAAAAATAATCATATGCAAGTTTAAGAGTGTTAAAAGCATATAAGTAACAAAGTAAGAACCTCGACAGGTGAAGAACGAGGAAGAATAGGTATTTTGAAGACATTGAGTAGGGAATCTAGATTACTTGAAATATTGGTCGAGGTATCCTACTGAGAATAAGTTAAATCTTTTAGCATGTTACTTAATAAAACAAAATGAGTAAAGAGGAAATATACATAAGACATTATTAATTGTCTGGTTTTATTTTGAAAGGAATCAAGAGAGTTCCACCTCATGATTATTAGAATCAGAGTCGATTATAGTAGTAAGTAAAGGAGGAGGAATGGTGGACAAAGGTGTTGATTCCTGTAAAAAGTTAGATTGAAAGTTAATCTAGTAATGTATTTTCCTATCAAAATTCTCATTTACAAATACTTTGAGTGTAGGAGTTGATGTTGGCATAGATGGGAGTGTAGCTTTCGATTTGGATTTCTTCTAAGTTTGAAAATAAAGTTTACATGTTACCTGAAGAATCCAACGTTAAAAAAACAAAAATTATGCTAAATTGTTAAAAGAGTTGGTCATACTAGACGTGGGACAGATCCATGGATCTTTCTTTTATTATGGATTTTTGGAGATGATGGTACAAGTTGTGTAATTTCAGTTTCTATAATATTGACCTTAGAATTGAGGATCTTTATTGTAGAACAAATTGAAAAGAAAGAGAATACAAATTAAATTTGACAATAGATTAAAAAAGCATTATAAGTCGTGATAAAATTGCTCGAATTATACACTTTGGAGGTAATACTGGTATTTACCTTTCTTGGTCTTCGATTTTTCTTACACCTCGAAAGTAGATCATTATCAATCTTATTATCTCATGGAAGGATGGGTAAGTTAAGGTATACCACTAGTCCCACCACGAGTAAATTCAAAGATACACAAGAAAATTGACTTTGATTGGAGAGTGGTGGAACTCAACATTTTCTTGTGGGGTGAATTGAAGGAGCTCTTCCTTTATGTTCGATTCATTGAAAGAGATATCATTAGGATGATTCGATGGAATCAAAATGATAGAAACGCTTGGCTAAAACCAAATTATTAAGAGAATTTCTAAGGGATGTAAGAAAAAAACTTAATGTATTTGAATTGAAAGTCAGCTACTAGAATATCCCAAGTAAGAAAATCATTCCAAAATTTGATCAACTTTGCTTGTAGCCCTAGAATTGATGCTGGAAATCTTGACCTCAGTTAGGGGCGGCCTCAAACATTCTTTGAACCATTGCTGATGATGGAGAAGGGGGCAAGAAGGATATCAATACAAAATTAAAAAAGTCTTGTATTGAGCCCCACTAGCTTTGAACAATTGAGGGTGTCGAGCAACAAACCTAACACCTTTTATAGGGAAGGAGGGAACTTTTCTTAACAACATTGAAGTTGGAGAAAGTAAAGATTCATAAATTGACACTAACTAAAATTAAATGAACCACAAAGGTCCAGATAGGTTATCATTAGGCCGATTTGATTGTAATGCATTTATAGTCATTGAGAAAGTTGCATAAACATGGGCTAAGATTAGTTTGGCCAAACAAATAAGAGGTGAGCCTATATGTAAAAGGTAAAAGGTTGAAATAATGGTGAGAAATTGCATCGGACGAGGTAGAAGACTTGTATACAAAGCCAACACATAAGGAAAGCAATGTATTCTTTAGTAGTGACAACAATGACAGGATGATCGACGAAGTGGTCTTAAAGAAAATGGTTGTAAGCCTTTCAATTCCATCTAATTTTTGTCTCGATTTCAATGTCAAAAGGGAATGCAGTTAGAAAATATTTTTCTCCAATAGGTTTAAAGTCTGTGATCACAACAACATTAAGAAGACTAAGGGTAATAAGACCACATGGAAGTTGCATTGCATTAAGATCTTTGTTCCAAAGTTGGATTGTTAGGACGAATATTGATATATCAAAATGTCCAATATCGTAGCGAGAGAGATGGATGAAGTTAAAAATTTCAATGTTTCTCCAATGAGCATCGAACTTGGCCTTTACTCTATCTAACCATTTAATATATGTTGGTTTTTTCTGGGCAGGACCGATACGATATACTTGTCGCCGCCTCCCAAAAACGAAGGGGCGGTCGGAGCGACGCGATGGTTTTTTCGACCCTCTTGCTTTCGCGTTTTTTATGGGTGGTTACAACGTCCTTAGGTTGTCCGATAACCGGGCTAACCTAGAGACGAGGTTTTCGAAAAGTATTCTTGGGTTGTCTGATAACCGGGCTAACCCAAGAACGGGTTTTGAAGGGTTCGTGGAGTCGCCACCGATGTTTTTACCGAAAACATCGGAAAAAGAGTTTAAAAAGGCGTTGGTTTTCGAAAATCAACTTTGGTCATTAGAACCAGAGTTGGGTAAGGGAGTTAGTTACGTGCAAAGGAAGTGTTAGTTCCTTTACGACGCCCCTTTCGGGTTCCCTATGATAGGCCGGCTACTTTGGATAAATAATTAAACTGGAAAATTGCGCTTTTACCCTTTTATTATGCGGTATTTAAAGATTATGACTACATGGCCCTAGCGTCTATTGCATAATTTTAAATGAAAGCGGTAAAATTAGAAAGAGAGAGAGTGCACCTCCAAAGCAAGCTTTTTATATTTCTCTTTAAAGAGTGGGTGCTTTTTGGCAACCCTTCACTCTACAAACTCTTAGAAACTCCGGAAATGCCTCGGAGGGATTCTAAAGAAGATTTAAGACGCTCAATTTATGCCTAGAGACACTCAGAAATTGCGGAAATGCTTCGGAGGGGTTCTTGAGAGAGAAAATCTAGAGAGAAGGAGGAGCTACTGTGTGTTGTGTCTGGAAAAAGGGGGAATGGAGCCCCTATTTATAGTTTTTCGCGCCTGACAGGTCGAGACCGCCGTTTCGTCTGACAGGGTCGAGACCGCCGTCTGGACAATCCAGACCGCCGTCTCGATCATGGCAGGGGGTCGAGACCGCCGTCTGGATAATCCAGACCGTCGTCTCGACTAGGCAGAAGTCGAGACCACCGTCTGGATAATCCAGAACGCCGTCTCGGCCTTTTTCAGGTGACAAGACCGCCGTCTGGACAAGCGAGACGGTGGTCTCGTCCCTAACGTGAGGCGAGACGGCGGTCTGGTCCTTCTAGACGGCGGTCTCGTCCCTTCAGGGCAAGAAACTTTATTTTTCGGGCCAAACAAACCCTCCTATCTTAGTACGGGGGCCTAATAGTCTCTCCTAGTGGCTTGTTAGGCTTCGGCCGTCTTCTAATAGGAAGCTTTCTGACTTTATTCTAAGGCCGGGCAAGATTTGGGGTCTACAGCTGCCCCCCCTTTACCTGACTAGTCGGCTGTTGGCTTTGTTGTGCCAGACAGGTAGACAGGAAGGTAAAGGAGTTGACCCTCTCGCCCGGCTACCCTTCGGACGTCCCGTCTTGTGGCGGATGATCCTCTGGGGAGATGTTGTATTTATGCACCTCCGGGATACTACTCCTGACGTAGCCGATCCCTTTGGTTGACACGTGGTAGAACCTCCGGATACTACTCTTGACGTAGCCGATCCTTCGGTTGATGGGTATAAACCTCCCATCAGGCTGGTAGTTACAATCCGTTGTGTGGGACTGGATGGGTATGAACCCCCATCGGGCTGGTACGGTCCGTTGTGTGGGACCGGATGGGTATGAACCCCTCATCAGGGTGGTACGGTCCGTTGTGTGGGACCGGATGGGTATGAACCCCCCATCAGGGTGGTAGTGGCGGCTTACTGTTCAGGTGGCCCATGCGCCGTTTAGGCACTCCTTATGTGTTGGTTGATAGGTATAAACCCCCCATCAGGCTGGTAGTTACAGTCCGTTGTGTGGGACTGGATGGGTATGGACCCCCCATCAGGGTGGTACAGTTCACTCTGTTGAACTGGTGGTGGTGGCGTCTTACAGCTCAGGTGGCTCATGCGCCGTTTCACTGGGGGGTGATCTCTGTGTTGGTAGATGTTCTTGGACTTCTTGGATGGTCGTCCGGGCTGCGCCGGGGATTTTGTTGGTTGTCCATCCAGCTTTGTTGGTTGCTGGGGATTCTTTGTTGATGATTTTTTTTTTTGTGGTGATCATCCGACTCTTGCTGGCTGGTCGGGTTCTTCTCTTCTCTTTTTGTGTTTGACTTTTGCTTAGTAGTCGGAATTTTTGTTGGTTAAGGTAGTTGTTTTGTTTTAATCCTGCCTTTTCTCGCAGTTTTATCTCTTTTTCTCGCGATTTTGGATTTTGGCTTTTTCTTGAGCGTATGCCTTTTCTCTTTTAAATTTTTTTGTTACGCTGACTTTTGTAAAAGAAGGCAAAGAATGCATGGAATAAAATTTTATTCATGGGAAATTTTATTACAACAGCTTTTATTTAGGCCAGTACCGTCCCTAGGGGTTATCATCAGGGGAATCGGAGTAAGGAAACCCTTTGTACATGTGATACCGGAAATCTATTTGCTCTTGGACTTCGTCACGGTAGTCCTCTTGGAATGTCGTCCATTCCTGCCGCATCCTCTGCTGCTCCTGGTAGATCTCGTCCTGGCGAGCTTGAAAGGCCTGCTGGCGAGCATCGTGGGCCTGTTGCCACTGGGTCTGCTGCTCTCGCCATACCGCTATTTGGGCGAACTGCTGGCTCAGATCATTCATGTGTTGGTGCATGCCAGCAAAGTCCTCTGTGTACGGTGGTGGCTGTTGCTGCTGCTGTTGTTGCTGTTGGGAGCCGGGGGATGTGGGCATATCCTGCATCGCCACGATCCCCTGGAGATCCAGCTCGAAGTCCAGGGAGGGGTGCAGGGCGAACTGGTTTCCCCGACGTATCAGCATCCCCATGCTGACCAGCATTGGCCCATTGATGGGCTCGGGTCGGAGGTTGCGGGCCAGCTCTTCCCAGCCAGGGCACCCCCTTCTCTCTGCCAGAGGGGTGATGAGGGGAGCTATGAGGACGGCCCCCGTGGATCTGCTCCCGAAGTCCTTAAGGGCCCTTAGGAGAAAGTATCCGGGGTTGCAGCGCCGCCTCTGGTGCATGCAGTAGAGGACAAAGAGATCAAGGAGGGATATCTTACCCTGGCTCTCCTTCCTCCCATGGATTGTGCCTGCCAGCAGCTTGTGGCAAATGCGGAGTGCCGTTGTAGTGTGGAGCCTCTCATCAAAGTGGGCAGTGTGGTTGCTCCTGTGAGCTCATGCCACATTTCCGCAGAGGTGAGGTTGGCGGGCCGAGAGCAGATGGCCTCTCGGTATTCCCGGGTCAGTGCTTCCTCGGGCCGGATGAATCCAATGGACACATTGAATTCTTCCAGGGTGGTGGTGTGGTATTGCCCACCCATGAAATAGTTCACCATTTTGGTGGGCTGCATGCCTGAGGCCATGGAGGGGATCTCGATGAGAGAGACGGAGGCCAGGAATTCTTGTACCGCTTGGGGGTACACATGTGTGGGTGGGGTTCACAGCAGAAAGCCCCACCCAATGTTGTCGATGTGGGCTCTGACGTCTTCTTCCCATCCAAATTCGGCCAGAACGCCAAAGTCCAATGTCAGCATGGAGTGCCACTGGTAGTTCCTGATGTTGTCCAGGCGGGTCTGGTGCTGTGGTGACAGCTGAGAAGGATCTAGGGGTGGCGGTGGTGCCGAGCTGCTAGCACCAGCAATGCCCCTTCTCTTCCTGGAGGCACTTCTGCTGAACATCTTGAGCAGGGAAGGCTTGGAGGAGTAGAAATATGAGTTTTGGAGGCTCTGGAGGCTTAGGAGGCAAGGAGAGTTGTGAGGAAACCCATCCAGGCGCGCCCCCTTATATAGGGAAATTTTTCAGATCGAGACCGCCGTCTGGGAAGTCGAGACGGCAGTCTCGTTTGGGTTGCTGGTCGAGACGGCGGTCTGGAGGTTCTAGACGGCGGTCTCGACTTTGCCTGAGTCGAGACGGCGGTCTCGATTTGCAGGGGAATCGAGACGGTGGTTTGGAATGTCCAGACGGCGGTCTCGAATTTCTGGTGTGTTTTTTTTTTTTTTTGAATAAGAAATAGGACCTGGTTCAAAAACATTTTATGCATGCAAATGTTTTCATATTTGATGTCTTATAATGCCTACTTTAATTAGTTTTTCAGAAGGATTTAACCAACGTGTCTTGTTGTGCTGAAAGCCTTCTGATTTGCTGTGTTTACTTTTGGCTGTACCATGCCAGACTTCGTGTGACCGAAGGGTAATTTCTTTCTTTTCTTTTTCTTTTTCTCTTTTTGTAGAGCACTTTTGTCAAGTAGTGTCCCTTTTTCCTTGCTTTAGGGATTTCAATCCTCTTGTTGACTATACGCCTCCATATTCCCAAATTAATTATTAGAATATTGTCGTGAGGGTCAAGAGAAAAGAAGTAAAAGGGGGGGTAAAAATCAATGGTTTGTGTTTTAGAGGGTTGATTTTTATTGATAAAAGGATTTGTAAGAATGGCTGGCTAAGGTTAAGCCTGGGTGTTTAAGCTTTTGTCTAAGCAAACATCTTTCCCTTCTTTTTGTATTTGCGCCCTTTGGTTTTATTTCCATTGCTTTTTAAATGGCTAGCTGATTTTCCTAGATCGCCCTTTGGGTTTTCGAACTAGGATACTGTGTGTTGGCCCTATCTTTTGTCTAGGTTTCTTCTTTTGTAAAATTTTGGAGAAATCCTAGCGGACCTTATTTGTAACCCTAACTTTTGCCTAGGCTACCCTTTATTGTTGTTCGGGTATCCTACCGGGTCGACCCTATCTTTTGTGTAGCCCCCTTAGTGGGTTTCCTACCGGGTAATTTGCCCTTTTCTTTGGCATTTGGCTTCTCTAAACTTCTTTCTTTTTTGTGGATTTATTATTTTTTTGTTCACAGTATTGGCGAAGCGTGACTTTCTTTATGGCTTAGGTGAAGTCTTTTATTTTTATGTGCTTCTAATCAGCTAACTTGATGATAATAGCAATGGCAAGTGTTGATTATTTGGATGCGCTTCTTATTCTTCCCTTTTTTTTATGTTTACTTAGACAGGGTTATTTATGTGGTCCAGTCAGAAGTAGAAAGAAGAGAAGCAGATAGAAAGAATCATTCTTTATTAATTAATAAGGGAATATGTGCCCTAAAATGCCCGGGGGTCGGGCTCGCCCCGGGGGATAATCTCTAACAATCATGGGGTTTACATCCCTTAAACAAAGAAAAAGATTTCCTAATGACTAGAGTGGCTCTTGACGCTTGCACCCCTCCACTTCGGAAAACCTGTTTGAGTGTGCGGAGGGGAGACTTCCCTTTTTTCCTTTCTGCTCGGTCCTTAATATGGTCATATCCTAAGCCATACTTGCAAGGATTGTCTTTGAATTCTGGGGGTTCCCTCATGCCTTGGGAATCTGCCCCCAGTCCTTGGCCAGGATGGTAGTCATGCTTCAACATCATGCGGGCTACCTTTGTGTTTCTGGGAAGTCGCTCTATACTGGCAATTTCGAGCGCTTGAAAAGATGTTTCAAGGGCCTCTTCAGCCGCATCCACATAAGGTTGGGTGGACGGTCCACTGATCAGGATATCGTCTTCTGCTTGGACCGTGACTAGTTTGTCATCCACTACGAATTTGACTTTTTGGTGGAGCGTTGAAGGTACTGCCTTAGCGTCATGAATCCAAGGCCTGCCGAGAAGACAGCTGTATGCTGGAGTAATGTCCATTACATGGAAATCGACGTTGAAGGTAGTGGGTCCAACCTGGATCGGCAAATTGATCTCTCCCACTACTTCTCGTTTTGATCCGTCGAAGGCTCGAACGATGGTGCTGCTTGGGCGCAGACGGGTTCCTTGGATAGTCAACTTATCCAGTGTGCACTTGGGCATCACGTTCAGGGACGACCCGTTATCCACAAGAACTTTGGCGATGAGGTATTCCTTGCATTTAACCGAGATATGCAAGGGCTTGTTGTGGTTTGGCCCCTCGAGGGGGAGTTCTTCCTCTGTGAAGGTGAGGTGATCGTTTGCCGTAATGTGACCGACGATCCTCTCGACCTTTTCTTGGGATATTGTATGAGGTACATGCGCCTCGCTCAAGACCTTCAGCAGGGCATTCCGGTGCGGTTCCGAGCTCATTATCAAAGATAGCAACGTGATCTTTGCAGGCGTACGGTTGAGCTGGTCAATAATGGAATACTCACTCTGCCTTATAAACTGGAGTAATTCCTCTGTCTCCTCCTTGGATTCTTTATTTTCTTTTTCTTCTTCGGTCTTTTTATTTTTTCCTTTATTTTGGAGGACATTTACCTGTGTGTCCTTGGGGGAGTAGATTCTTCCACTTCTAGTTGTGCCCCCAATGCCGGCTATGTTTGTTATTTCTTCTTTTATCGGTGAAGATTCCCCATATCTCCACGGTACAACTTTATTTGACTCGTAGGGGAAAGGACGTGGCATAAATAGTCGCACTGGCGTCCTTGCCCCCTCTTCTTTACTTTTGAGGACCAACGGCCGAGGTTTATTTCCCTCTTGCGATGATTCGACCGTTGGGGTGAGCTTTATTAGGAGTGCCTTTCTCTCCATTCTTCTAAGTTGGAAGACGTGTTAGTTAATCCTTCCTTTTTATTATCTTATTTATTAAACGTGAAGGAGGGGAAATTAAATATGCAAATGCATGTTCATGTATGCAAGTAGACAACTGTTGAATAAGGAAAAAGATTTCATTAATTCATTGGAAGGTGTACATTCTCCTATTCCATACTACGAAGCGTCTTTTGGCAAAAACGGAAAAGCCTAAAGAAACCCACAGGCGGGTCTTGATTTCTATGTAGTTCTCTCTCGGCTTCCCAGACATGGTGAGCGAGCTCTTCGCTTTGCTTGTGGACTGCCTGGCTCATATTTTCACTGTACTTCTGGGCCTCTTTGATCTTCGCCTCTTGATGAACGACCAAAGCTTATAGTTCCTCAAGCTTTGCAACAGCTCGGTCTTTCTCTTGCAGTACTTGACCGTACTGAGCTAGCCCGTCTTTCTCCTTAAGGCGTAGCTCAGAGAGACTTTTGGTGAGTCTCCTGTTGGCCTCTCGCTCTTGGCGGATGTCCAACCGAGCCTTAAGGAGCCCTTCCGATAACTCCTTGATCGTTTGGGCCTGCATAGCTGATTCAGCCTCAAGGTGTGCTGTTTTGGCGGTTATTTCTTGCAGTTGGCTATCCGAACTGGTTTTAGCAGTTTTGGATGCTCGGATAGCTTGTTCATTAGCGTCAGCACATTGGTCCTTGAGGCGCTCTATTTCATGATCCTTTTTCTTGCCTTGCCTCTGTAGACCGTCAATCGTGAGGATAGATACTTGCTCTTTTTCCTCAAGGGCCCGTATCTGGGATCCCATGATTTCTACCCTCTAGGTCAAGGCATTGACTTGTGCCTGCAGCTCTTCGTTGTTGGCGATTGGCACGGGTGTGGTGGATGGTTGAGCCATCCCTCTTCTTCTTCTCCACGCCTCGTAGTCACTGGTGACAGTTACCCGAGCTTTTCCTAGCTCTCTGTCTCCCATGTAGACTGGCCTCTCCCATGCTTTTCTCATGGTTGATAAGTTGATGATCGTGCACGGGTCTCCAAAGAAGCACAGTCCTCCGAGCTCCCCTCGGGAAATAGTACTTTGGGTCCTCATGAGTTGCCTCATAGCTACTCTAGGTGAGTAGGCTATGCAACCCCTGAGTCCTATCAAGGGTATGTTCGGATAGTCCCCACATCTGATGAGAACTGGGCCGGGTCGGAACCAAGGGCAGACCCAAGATATACTGTTGGCGTCCTTTCGTTTTAACTCATCCCTCCATTCTACGGTCAGGCGTCGTTGGAGGGGGATTTTGGAGAAGCTTCTCAAGGGGTCGGGGAATATCCCCATGTGACTGGAGGCGTAAAGATGTGTGATGCTCCACACGTATAGTAATGAAGAGCAGCAGCGGAGTGTTCTCCCTTGCTTCTGATGGCAGAAATCCACCGAGAGCAAGGTGTCGGCAAGAATAGCAGGCAAGGGACTCTTCGAGTACACGTCCCAAGCGAAGAAAGCGTCCATGACGGCTTGATCTATTGTGTCGAGGTGGAAGGGGAACAGGATTGTTCCGAAGATTATTAGTGCCAGGGTTTTGTTGAAGGTAACCCATTCTGCCCTTTCAGCCAGGTAGGACAGGTGGTCTTCTAACATCGATACTTTCCACCCCTGCGTGTTCCCTCTTCCTATCAGGGTACTCTGTCAGAACGGTAGATGGATAAGGGCAGCGACTGGTGCTGCAGGAGTATACGCCTCGTGGCGAACATGGACCCCGGCTGATTTAGGCCATTTCAACATAGCTTCATACTCCTCTAAGGTGGGCACCATGTCGAACTGCGGAAATTCAAAGCACCGCAGACTGGAGTTCCAAAAATGAATCAGTACCCTGAGGAAGACCTGATCGACACTGATCTTTAGGAGGTCCAAAATTCGTCCATAGGACTTTTCAAAATCAGCGCGGACCTCTGGTGGCATTGTTGCACTAAGCCGTTCCAGCTTCCCAGTATGGTTTCGGAGAATATCCACCTTCCCCACTTGTCTACTTGTCCCCTCCATTTTCTAGAATCAAAATGTATGATTTGATGAAGATGATGTTTATTGTATGAATGTGAGTGTTTATTCTTCTATTTATCATGTTTTTCTACATGATGTATGGTATTTGCGTATATATATATTTTTTTTGAAAGAGTAAACTATCTATATGAATGCTTTATGAGTGTAATTTTTGGACCAGGTCTTATTTATGAACTTTGGAAAAATGGATTTTTTTTTTTTATTTATTTATTTTATAGCCTTTTATCTCTTCTGTCGGAACTGCGTGGCTACTTAGCTTACAAAGAACCTGAAACCAGGCTAGCTAAAAGGCAGACTGTCCGAGATAAAATATGGCTTTATGCGAAAGAATATTTAGCGTCCCTTATCTCTTCTGTCGGAACTGCGTGGCTACTTAGCTTACAAAGAACCTGAAACCAGGCTAGCTAAAAGGCAGACTGTCCGAGATAAGGGTGTTTATTTGTGAAATATTTTTTGTTTTTGTTCTGTTGTTTGTTTATGCTATGCAACATACAAATGCAACAATCATATGCACACACAATTCGATCATCCCCGAACAGGCGAGATTTCGTTTTTATCACGAGGTAGGGTTTTCCTGCAGAAAAGTGCATTGGTCAGGGTAGGTTCTAACTGTTCTCACCAGGCTAAGGCCCCCAAGGTGCCCCCATTATAGGGTCCCCACTCTCCAGCCGTCCGACCATGCTCAGCACTAAGGCCAGAGTCGGTCTTGTTGCCAAAAGAGGAAGGTTATCACCTTGAGTGGTGGTTTCCGATCACACTGGTGGGCACAAGGCCCTAACTACAGCGAACCGTACCTGCCACCCACTCCCTATGGTTATCTCACTTGCCCCCGGGTATAGAGGGAACTGTAGTGTGCAAGGGTTTGTGTGCAATTTATATTTCAATCAATTGCGTAAGTATAAACAAGCAACAGTTATTTGAAAGCCAAACAATAAAGCATGTTATAATACAAGGCAGGGTAAAAGCGTTATTTTCTTGGTTTAATTATTTTTAAGCCGGCCTATCACTAAATGGGATCAACTCTCTGGACTTCCCCAGCGGAGTCGCCGCCTCCCAAAAACAAAGGGGCGGTCGGAGCGACGCGATGGTTTTTTCGACCCTCTTGCTTTCGCGTTTTTTATGGGTGGTTACAACGTCCTTAGGTTGTCCGATAACCGGGCTAACCTAGAGGCGAGGTTTTCGAAAAGTGTTCTTGGGTTGTCCGATAACCGGGCTAACCCAAGAACGGGTTTTGAAGGGTTCATGGAGTCGCCACCGATGTTTTTACCGGAAACATCGGAAAAGGAGTTTAAAAAGGCGTTGGTTTTCGAAAACCAACTTTGGTCATTAGAACCAAAGTTGGGTAAGGGAGTTAGTTACGTGCAAAGGAAGTGTTAGTTCCTTTACGACGCCCCTTTCGGGTTCCCTATGATAGGCTGACTACTTTGGATAAATAATTAAACTAGAAAATTGCGCTTTTACCCTTTTATTATGCGGTATTTAAAGATTATGACTACATGGCCCTAGCGTCTATTGCATAATTTTAAATGAAAGTGGTAAAATTAGAAAGAGAGAGAGTGCACCTCCAAAGCAAGTTTTTTATATTTCTCTTTAAAGAGTGGGTGCTTTTTGGCAACCCTTCACTCTACAAACTCTTAGAAACTCCGGAAATGCCTCGGAGGGATTCTAAAGAAGATTTAAGACGCTCAATTTATGCCTAGAGACACTCAGAAACTGCGGAAATGCTTCGGAGGGGTTCTAGAGAGAGAAAATCTAGAGAGAAGGAGGAGCTACTGTGTGTTGTGTCTGGAAAAAGGGGGAATGAAGCACCTATTTATAGTTCTTCGCGCCTGACAGGTCGAGACCGTCGTTTCGTCTGACAGGGTCGAGACCGTCGTTTCGTCTGACAGGGTCGAGACCACCGTCTGGACAATCCAGACCGCCGTCTCGATCATGGCAGGGGGTCGAGACCGCCGTCTGGATAATCCAGACCGCCGTCTCGACTAGGCAGAAGTCGAGACCGCCGTCTGGATAATCCAGAACGCCGTCTTGGCCTTTTTCAGGTGACGAGACCGCCGTCTGGACAAGCGAGACGGCGGTCTCGTCCCTAACGTGAGGCGAGACGGCGGTCTGGTCCTTCCAGACGGCGGTCTCGTCCCTTCAGGGCGAGAAACTTTATTTTTCAGGCCAAACAAACCCTCCTATCTTAGTACGGGGGCCTAATAGTCTCTCCTAGTGGCTTGTTAGGCTTCGGCCGTCTTCTAATAGGAAGCTTTCTGACTTTATTTTGAGGCCGAGCAAGATTTGGGGTCTACAATACTTTTGATGATTGATTAATGAAATCAATCCTAATGTCTCATTTTTCTTGACGGTGTGATAACAACATTTTGGTCACAAAAAATACTGATAAAAAATAATAAACAAGTTGCTAAACTAATGTAGTATAAGTAACCCGTGTTGAATCTCACAAGGACACAATTATAGGAACTTACTCATTACCATATATCATTCTCTCTAAAATAATAAATAGGGTATCAATGAAAGAGTGACAAAGAAATAAATTGATGCAGAATAATAAAAATTTAAAATCAAATTGCTATAGAATATTAACAACAATTAAAATTAAATGGAAGTAGAATTTAAATAATTGAAATTTATAAAATCAAAATAAAGTGCTTTTAATTAAAAGTGCATGAATTAAGAATTGTTTTAAAATAAAATAGTGCAATAATTAAATTTGAAATTTCTAGAAACGATAATTCTAAAACTAAATTGAAAATTGGAATTGGAAAAGAGATGAATTGAAAATAAAAATTAAGCAAGTACTAGAATAAAAATTCTAAATAATTAAATAGCAGAAATTTAAATGAGTATCGAATAAATAAAGTAAGTAAAACAATATAAACTAGAAAATTCAATAGAAATTACAAATTAAATAAACGAGAACAAACCGAAGTGCAGAATAATGAGATGACTCGCCTAACTAAAAACTAAATTAAGAATGGAGAATTGGAAAAGAAAATGGGGACGAGACGAAACAACAGTTCTCACCCCAGGCTAGGAGATTATGATTGTGTGTAGTTGTAAGACCTCTATTTATAGAGGTTTGAACAAGATAAATTAAGCCTAAAATTAATTATAATAAAATTAAATTTTTCTCAAATAATTAATTACAAAATTGGATTGTTGTGAAGAGAATTTATGGGACTGATTTGGAGAAAATAATCTACTTCTTTCCTATTTGGAGTGATCCTGCACTGATTTGCATTTAATTCTTGATTCCTACTGGCCTTTAATTTAGCCAAATTGGATTCTCACACCAATTAATTTGCTTGATTCAAAATTTCCATGTGTAACATTCTACAAGTGAGTTGCATAAGCAAACTTGGGCTTCCAAGAAGAGTGAAGCTTGACGGTATCAATTTGGATATTTCTTTTCATTAATTTAGTCCATCTCAAATTAAGATGTAATGTGGATGTATGCATTGTAGACCCCTAATTTTGCCTGGCCGCTCAATAAAGGCTAAGAAGACTTTCTATCCGAAGATAAAGCTTCGATGGACGTCTATCGGCATCAACCGACTTCCGAATAAAGAAAGGAAAGCTTTCCGAGAGTTCCAGAACACAAAATCTGGCCAAAACAGTCGAGACAGTCGTCCTGGAAGTCGGGACAGCCATCCTAGTCAGTCCAGATGGCCGTCCCACATGCCAGACGACCGTCTCAACCATTTTTGTCACTTGGGATGGCCGTCCCAGATCCCAGACGGCCGTCCCGACCTCTGCAGATGGCCATCCCTGTTTTTTGCACCCCAAACGGCCGTCACGAGTTGCCAGGCTGAAAAAACTATAAATAGGAGCTCATTTGAGCGTTTTTACACACCTCAGACACTTGTCTTCTCTCCCTCTTTCGAATGAACTCTCCGATTGCCTAATAAAGTAATAGTCGGTTAAGGAGGTTTCTTCCAGCATTCGATTCTTCTTAAAATTTTGGTAGAGTCGGTCTTGTAATCGGGGAGGAGAGTCTTTGTAGAGCGGGGGATTGCCAAAACACATCCTCACAGTTAAAGATTTGCAATAAAAAGCTTGTTACGGAGGTTCTTTTCACTTCTCTTCTCTTTTATTACTTTATTTATTGCTTTATGTATGCAATAGAAAATAAAATCATGTAGATAGCCATTTTTAAAATATTGTACAATAAAATAGGGTAATAGCGTAATTTCTCATAATCTTTACTTAATGAATTAATTCGTCATAGGGAACCCGAAAGGGGCGTCGTGGGGTGCTAACACCTTCCCTACGCGTAACTAACTCCCTTACCTAACTCTAGTTATAATGGCCAAGTTTGGTTTTTCTTAAAATCAACGCCTTTTTATCCTTTTCCAATGTTTATGGTCAAAACATTGGTGGCGACTCCATAAGAACCCTTTTGCGAAAACCTTGCTTTTATTAGAGGATAGTTCAGTTGTTGAGCACCTCGGAAGCAATGAACACATTTTAAAATAAAACGCGATTCTAAACCATCTTTTCGAGACCGCTCGCATAAACGTTCGAGATATCCCTAGACGTCGGAACGGACGGTGACGACATGCATGTATATTATTTATTATACTAAAACTAAGTAAAATGCAACAAATTAAGAAAATTGAATTGTTCTATGCCTTGAATGAAAAAATGTTAAATACAATGTTTATGAATAAAATAATTAGCTTAGAAAATGTTCCTAGGTTAAGAAACAAAGAGTAAAATGACATACATCATGGAGAATGAAATTCGAATCTTTGGAAGAAAGAAAATCAGTGGGCTTATCAATAGGTGGAATTAAAAGACCCCCAAAAGCATAAGGGATATCGCCTACAAAATATGGTATGAATGCTTGGGTAGAACATATCTTCTTGGATTCTTCTTCCAAACCAAGAACTGAAGCAGACATGTTTCCACTAATCTCAGTAAATTTTGAGGAAATCACAGCAGGACTAGCACTACAAGAAAATTGCGTATTACCGACGGATCTATAGCCGTCAAAAAATAATCATTACCGACGAAAATTACCGACGGATATAAAATATTTGTGAAATTTGATGTTACCAACGGATATATCCGTCGGTAAAATAATAATTAGTTACCGACGGATATATCCGTCGATAAATTAACAATTAATTACCAATGGATATATCCGTTGGTAAATTCATCTGTAAATTAACAATTATTTACCAACAGATATTTCCGTCGGTAAATTAACAATTATTTACCGACGGATATATCCCTCAGTAAAATTATATAATATAATTTAATTATTCACCTAATTAAAAAAATACTTTTTATTTAATAATTTAATTTAATCATAATTAGGGTAATTTATAATAATTTATTAAAATAAATAATTTAAAAAAATAAATATTTAATTATATATAAATATATATAAATATATAAATGTATAAATATATAAATGTATAAATATATAAATGTATAAATATATAAATGTATAAATATATAAATGTATAAATATATAAATATATAAATATATAAATATATAAATATATAAATATATATAAATATATAAATATATATAAATATATTTGTATATAAATATAATTTATTTGTAAATTGTTATCAAAAAATTCTAGTAGCTTAGTGGTTGGAGTATCGGCCTCCAACTCTAAGGTACTAGGTTCGCATCCTCGCCAATGACATTTCTCTAAATCTAATAATAATTCAAGGCTATAAAAATATAATATGAAGAAATAATTAATAATAAATAATAAGAATATAAAGGGGAGGGGTTCTATAAAAAAATGCTATAAATAAGTAAAATTCTTAATAAATAATAAAATGATTACCGACGGATTTCGATCCAGTTCGGTAATTTCGTAACACATTTACCGACGGATTTTTGTTATTACTGACGGATTTTGACCGTCGATAATTTTAATATTTCTTGTAGTGTAGATATTTGAGAAATATTCAATGAGGATGCCATTTTAGTACAAACAATAAAGAAAATTGAAAGGTTGAAGACAAAATTCGCAAAAGAGATTAAAAGAGAGAATGCATTGAAAATTTATAGATAATGATAATGGAGAATACGAGACATTTTAAGTCAATAATGACTCAAGTCAATAATGACTCAAGTCAAAGAAAGGGAGTTCCTGGAAAAAAAATTAAACCTATAATGAATGGGCTCTAAAGTTTAATCCACACTTTAAGTCAATAATGACTCAAGTAAATGTTGGTTTCTAGGGATA
The DNA here is from genome assembly GCA_963425845.1 of Sphenostylis stenocarpa. NCBI lineage: Eukaryota > Viridiplantae > Streptophyta > Magnoliopsida > Fabales > Fabaceae > Sphenostylis > Sphenostylis stenocarpa. The sequence continues at coordinate 12,111,712 of OY731401.1, forward strand.
AGATATTTCAAAGATCTTGCACTTATGAGGGAGAAAAAAAGAATAATGAAAATATGGTGAAAATCGGTATTTTGAGATAAGGAAAATATATTTTTCCTATTTTAAAATTGAAAAGGGACAATTTATCGAGAAATTAGTTTGTGCTAAGAGAATACTCACTTATTGATATATGATTCATATTCTCTTGGCAAATTTATAAATATATTGAAAGAATGAGTTGAGGAAAATATTGAAGTAAAAGATAAAAATCAAGATTGTGGTTGTAGGGGTCAAAAGGGTAAAATCAAGATCGAGATGATGAAATATCGAAAGGGTGAAAAATCAAGATCAAACTAGTGGGAATCGAAAGTGATTGCGAATCAAGAATGTAACTAGTCGAGGAGTCAATCGAGAGATATATAAGAAATTGAGATTGAATAAAATAAGTGATCGAAATGTACAAATCGAAGAATCAGATAATCAAGACCTCATAAGTATCGAAAGACCAATCAAGACAAAAGTAAGGTGGTCATGGGACATTGAAGAATAAGAGGATCGATGATTTATATGGAAATTGAAAAAGAGACAAAATAATAATAGAGGATCATAGAATCGGAGGATTCTCATAGTTTAATGAGAAATTGAGAAACACATTGACAAAAGTAAATAATGTTTTCAAATATAAATAAGAGACTTAGAAAAGTCAAGAAAGAACAAGGGAAATATCGAAAAGGACTTATCGAGATATATGGACTATGAGAAATCGAGAAGTGGTTAATCGAGAAAGACATAGGATTGAGAGACAGTTATGCAATCGAAAAAGGCAAGGGATCGAGAAGGAAGTTATGCAATCTATATGCATACAAAAGCGGTTACAACCCTGTTGCCACCGTCAAAAGAGGCGGTCGGAGCGACACGATGGTTTTGATATGACTCACGTTTTTCTAAAGAAGTGGTTAACACCTTTAGGTTGTCCGATAACCGGGCTAGACCTAAAGGCGAGGTTTTCATAAAAGGTTCTATGGAGTCGCCACCAATGTTTTAACCTTAAACAATGAAAAAGGTAAAAAGACAGTGGTTTTTTAGAAAAAACCAACTTTGGTCATTACAACCAGAGTCGGGTAAGGGAGTTAGTTACGTGTGGGGAAGGTGTTAACACCCTACAACGCCCCTTTCGGGTTCCCTATGATGGACTAGCTTATAACATAAACACTAAAGAAATTATGCTTTTACCCTTATTATTTCATCTACTTGCAGAAATTAAATGTCTACATGACTCTAATATCTAATATGCATACAAAGAAATCTATAAAGAAATCAATAAAGGAGAGTATATAAAAAAACCTCCGAGGCAAGCTTTGTATTAAGTGCTCGAAAATTAAGGATGCTTTTTGGTTATCCCCTCACTCTACAACGCTGCTCACTCCTCTATCGACAGAAGAATTCTAACTACAGAGTGCCTAAAAAGAGCACTCGAACTCTGAAAATGCGTTAGAGAGGTTTAAGAAGAGTATAGGAACTCGAAATCTGTGCATAAGTGTGTGAAATGAAGAGGGGGAGAGGCCTATTTATAGGGATTCGCGTCTCACAAGGGGTGAGACGGTCATCTTGCCATGTGGCGAGATGACCATCTCGTCTCATGACTGGCGAGACGGTCGTCTAGCCAAATGGGACGGTCGTCTCGGCTCTTTGGCAAGGACACTCTTATTTTTGTGTACATGAGGCCTTCCTATTCTACTATGGAGTCTAGAACATATGCCTAGGGACCTAAAGAGGTCTTGTCCATCTTCAAATGGGGGTCTTTTGACTTTATTGTGAAGTCGAGCAAGATATGGGGTCTACAACTGCCCTCCCTTTACCTGACCAATTGATTATGGGTTGGTGTGCCATAAGGTCGATTGGCGGGTGAGGGAGTTAACATTCGAGACCATGAGTGTAGTCTTGACGTTGTCTTCAAGATGCTTCCTTACTGCTGAGGCTGACCCTTCGGACGATAGATGTGTGGTTAATGGGTATGAACCCCCATCCAGTTTGAAGTCTTTTTCTAAAAGACTTGGTCACAGTCCCCTTTTGTAAGACTCGATGAGTATAAACTCCCATCCGGTTTGAATTCCTCTTCTGAAAGACTTGGTTAGAGTCCCCCACTAGTGCAAAAAAGGCTTTTTATGTCGGTTAAAATGAGCTTTTTACGTCGGTTAAAGAGGCGACATAGATACAGGGGTCATAGAAAGTATGACTTTTTACGTCGGTTGTGATGAACCATCATAGAAAGTATGACTTTTTATGTCGGTAGTAATGAACCGACATACAAAGTAATGGACCTTTTACAAAAATTGTCACTGGTAGGATTCGAACACAGTACATTAGAGTCTAAAATTAGACCAACCACTACACTAGTACGATTTTTATTTATTTATTCATATTATATTTTTATTATACTTTATAATATATTATTTAATTATCTCGTTTAAGAGATTTGTGTCTAACAAGATTCGAACCCAAGTACCTTAGAGTTGGAGACCGATACTCCAACCACTAAACTACTACAAATTTCGATACATAACTTACAAATAAATTATATTTATATACAAAATATATAAATACAAATATATTTATATATTTTGATATATAAATATTTATATACTTATATATTTAATTTTTTTTATTTAATATACACTTTCTATGTCGGTTAAATTTCAACCGACATAGAAAGTACTTTTATGTCGGTTAAAAATTTAACCGACATAAAAGTACTTTCTATGTCGGTTAAAATTTAACCGACATAAAAGTTCACTTTCTATGTCGGGTAAAACTTAACCGACATAGAAAGTTCACTTTCTATGTCGGGTAAATTATAACCGACATAGAAAGTTCACTTTCTATGTCGGGTAAATTTTAACCGACATAGAAAGTGAACTTTCCACTTACTATGTCAGTTAAAATTTACCCGACATAAAAAGTTTATGATTTAATTACAAAATTGCCACCGCGCTACATACTATGACGGGTGGACTACGACCGTGATATAAACTCGTCATAGAATGCTATTTTTCCACTAGTGCCCTTTTGTAAGACCCTCTTGATCAGTCCCTTTTTGTAAGACTTGATCTGGTTTCGAACCCCCCTTTTGTAAGACTCTTGTGAGTTTGAACCCCCCACCAGGTTGTAAGCTGACGAGCCCCCTTTTATAAGACTCTGCCGATTTGAGAAATCCCCTTTTGTAAGACCCTCTTGATCAATCCCCTTTTGTAAGACTTGATCTAATTTCGAATCCCCTTTTATAAGGCTCTCGCTGTTGATAATCTTTCTGATTGCAGGATACTTTTTCTGGTAGTTGATCCTGAGGCTGATGAGTATGAACCCTTATCTGGTTTTGAGTAATTTGTTTTGGACCTAAAAATGTGTTGGCATCTTACTGCTTCTGATCATTCACCGATGATGAATGTAGATATCCACAGGGTGTTCTCTTCGACCTTGTGGTGATGAGTACGAACCCCCATCTGGTTATAGTCCTTTTTCTTGGACTGAATTGTGTGTTAGCGGCTAACTGATCTCGGTCATGCGCTGGCACCATGGGGAATAATTTTTGTTTGAAGAGTGTTAGGTTGACTTTTTGTTGTAGTCATTCGGTGCGCCAGGGATTCTTTGATTTTTGGATTTTACAATAACCATCCAACTTATTGATTGTCGAAGTTTTTTTATGAATGCCTCTTAGGTAGGCAGGAATCCACTGGGGATTTGTTGATTATGATAATGCTTCTAAGTAGGCAGATACTTCATTGAGATTCTAGTAATGCCTCTGAGTAGGCAGATACTTCATCGGAAGTGAAGACTTTTGACTGCATTTGTCTTGCCTCTGACTAAGCTGATATTCCCTTATAGGGATACTGACTCTTGCTTGTCAGGTCTTGCCTATGCGTAGACAAATGACTTTTTGAAGATGAATTTGAAGTTTTGCCTTTGAAGGTAAAAAGACAGTGGTTTTTTAGAAAAAACCAACTTTGGTCATTACAACCAGAGTCGGGTAAGGGAGTTAGTTACGTGTGTGGAAGGTGTTAGCTCCCCACAACGCCCCTTTCGGGTTCCCTATGATGGACTAGCTTATAAAATAAAGACTAAAGAAATTACGCTTTTACCCTTATTATTTCATCTACTTGCAGAAATTAAACGTCTACATGGCTCTAATATCTAATATGCATACAAAGAAAGCTGTAAAGAAAGCAATAAAGGAGAGTATATAAAAAAACCTCCGAGGCAAGCTTTGTATTAAGTGCTAAAAAATTGAGGATGCTTTTTGGCTATCCCCTCACTCTACAACGCTGCTCACTCCTCTATCGACAAAAGAATTCTAACTACAAAGTGTCTAAAAAGAGCACTCGAACTCTAGAAATACGTCAAAGAGGTTTAAGAAGAGTATAGGAACTCGAAATCTATGCAGAAGTGTGTGAAATGAGGAGGGGGAGAGGCTTATTTATAGGGATTCACACCTATCAAGAGTGAGACGGCTGTCTCACCTCATAAGTGGTGAAACGGTCGTTTTGCCATGTGGCGATATGGTCGTCTCATCTCATGAGTGGTGAGACGGTCGTCTCGCCTTATAGGGCGAGACGACCGTCTGGCCAAATGGGACGGCCGTCTCGGCTCTTTGGCAATGACTCTCTTATTTTTGTGTACAATAGGCCTTCCTATTCTACTATGGAGTGTAGTACATATGCCTAGGGACCTAAAGAGGTCTTGTCCATCTTCGAACGAAGGTCTTCTAACTTTATTGTGAAGTCGGGCAAGACTTGGGGTCTACAAACCCACTACGAGACATGTGCAGTTACAAGTACTACAATGTCAATGAGACTGCTCGAAAAAGGAAGGACACAATTATGGAAAAGGAAACTGTTTGTATTTTATTTTAATTCTCTTAGCGGTTACATATAATAAAGTATAAATATGATGAAATAAGTGTAATTAGGGGTAACAAATTGTATTGAGAAACTTGCTTCTTGAAAAAATATCGTATAGACATGGAAAAATTATTTCAATGGAATTCTTGGCAATTTAGGTTACCTCTTTTGTTGGGTTTCTTTATCAAATTTTGTTTTATCCATGGTAATGGATTAGATTCACTTTTCCTACATTTTATCTTTATCGCACATTTACTTTTTCTGTAATTTACTATCTTCGTACATTTTTCTTTCTCGCACTTTACTTTGTATGTTGGGACTTGTATTGAAAATCAAATTAGTATATTAAATATCACTGGTAAAAATTAACATTGTATTAATCATTGAGTGATCAATGTTAGTAATAAAAAACTAAGTAATTATGATCAAAGCATAATTGAAAAATTTTTCTAAATTGAAAAGTATTTACTTGTTAGTCTAAACTAAAAGAACCCACGTGGTGATAAACTGGTTTATCTTAGAACATTAATTCATATTGAAAAAAGTGGCACGCCTAAACAGTGAAATCCAACCAATTTACTCCATAAACAATAAGAAAAATCAAAGTATTCAGGTAAAGAACCAATCTCTTCTTTCACACAAGTTCTTGATCACTAAATTCAAAATAAGAAAGTCTCCAAGAACTTTTCTTAAGTAAAAAGTAGCTCTCTATCAATGTAGGCAAATGATTCATAAAAGATTAATTCAAATTGTATGTTAAAAGATTGAGAAAATGAGAGAGTTATATAGAGTTGAACTAACAATTTTAATTGATTAAAACTACATTTTAATTTAATTTCACTTAACCATGAAATTAATCGATCAAAACTATATTTTGCATATTAAAACAAAAGAATTTTTCAAAATATAGAGAAGTTTTAATCGATTGAAACTTACTTTAACATATTAACATAAAGAGGTTTGAAAATCACTCTTAAAATCCAGAAAATAGGGTGTCAAACTAGGCTTAGCTCGACGAGTCAGTCCAGAAAGTCTAAAAAATAGGTGAGACTAAGCAAAAAAAAACTATGGTTTAAATTGAACCACACCTATTTTGGTCCGACCCGTTTAGGTCATAGATTTAGATCAGGTTAGCCTAAGCTTATAGATCAACCTGTTTTGTAGAATAATAATAATTTTTTAAATAAAAATAATATTATTTTATTAATATATATATATATATATATATATATATATATATATATATATATATATATATATATATATATATATATATATATATATGTGTGTGTGTGTGTGTGTGTGTGTGTGTGTGTGTATTATAAATTAATTTGATAAGGAATTCACTTATTTTAAGAGTAAACATAAGAGTAAGTTTCTAGCAACCACTTATTCTAATATCTAATAGTTAAAATTAATTACTATTTTAGATCAATAAATTATTAAAACAAGAATGAAAATAACAAAAAATAAGTTTTTAATTCTTATTTTGAGATTAAATGGATTCATTATTTTATAATTTATATATTAAATTGTTATATTTTAAATAAAAACTAATTTCATTAATATAATTTAAATTTTAAAAATATACTTTTTTATTTAAATATTTTTCAATTAATTATTTTAGTATAAATATGTTAATTTTTTTTAATTTTCAAATAAGAACAAATTAGGCTCATTAGTACGTTGACGTAATATAAGTCAAAACTAGGTTAAAACTTATAATATGTTTTAAATAGGTTGATCAATTTTGTTTTACCTGATGAGTTATATTATACTAGGTCGACTTATTGTAATTGCTCTAGCAGAAAGAAAGTTTTAATTTATTAAAAATCTTTCTAACATATTAAAACAAAAAGTTGTCAGTTAGTTTATAATTATGCATTGATTTGTTGCATAATGTCATTAGGTTGGCTTATAATTATACATTGATTTGATGCTAGACTTTGTTGATATATCTTAGAGACTAAAGATTATAGTTGTCATATTCATAGTATATAATGATGAATTTAATTATACCTTATCTAAATTATACGAGATAATTGGTAAAGAAAAAATTACTTTGTTTGGTAGTAAACACTAAATATTTTTGTCAAGTTTTGATTGACTCATTAATAAATTAGATAATGTACTAAGCTCTAGTAGCTTCCTTTAATCTTGTGTTGGACAATTTAGAATAAAAAAAACATGATACTTAAATCAATAAAAAATATAATGATTATAAATATCTAATTATATGAAAAAAAATATACTATCTTCACCTGATATAATAATATATTATAATAATATTAGATTACTAACTATAATACTATCCAGAACATTCATCCTCCTTACATCTCACTGCATATTTAAAATAGGGAATATAGTAAATACTTTATAACTATAATATATTTATTATTCTTAATATCTCATATATTTATCAATATATATATTATTTTAATAATTTATTCGAGTTCATGTATCACTAATTTGTGACTATAAACAAGACTTTAGAGTCATAAAACCCAAATCATGAACTTGCCTATAAACTTTATGCCAAAAGAGTAATTTATGTATAAAAATTTATTTTTATGAAATTGGAGGTTCAAAACCGTAGCAATGGAGAAAAAGAAAAAGAAAAAGAAAAAATATAGTTAAGGATCATCTAAGGCTATAAAGTATCAAACGCCCAACAACTCTCCAATATTGCGTGCATTTACTTAGGGTTCAAGTATCCTTCATCAACGGTTATATATTTCTTCAATCTAATCCACAATGGCGGGGGATTGGGGATTGTAGGCGGCACACTTTATTCTTTTTGCACAGTTTGGTCCACTACAAGTCCACAACGGTAACTTTTTCATTCACTTTATGGCATACGAAGGAAACAATTTTCTCCGCTTAAAAGCTTTCCCAAATTGACACAAGCCATATATATAATAAACAAACGAATTAATAAATAAATAGATAATAATTCGTACAGAAGAACATGAACAACCCCCATAAGAAGAAACTTGTCACGTCATCCTACTAACCTAACGACTAATTATAGTAACATAAATTATAAAATATATTTGTCATCACATAATCTGATCAGAAAAGGACGGAAGTCGCCGGAAGAAGTTTGCGGGGATAGAGGGCATGTCGTCGCGGAACCTCGGATGGCGCAGGTAGTAGAACCCAGCCACCAAGACAATGCCCCTGATCGGCACGGCATAGAACAGCAACGACATCACCAAACACAGCACCGCAAATATCCCCGTGGCACGTGGGTCCCGCCAGCTAAAAAGCGCTTCCAAGCGCTCCCCTTGTGCCGCCAAGTCACCCAGCAGCGTCTGTGCTCTCCCGGCAAGCGCGCGAACCCTATCGTACCTGATCCTAACCACCTCCGCGGGACGCGTCGTCTGAAACCCGTCAAACTCCTCGTCCAGCTCGTCCAGGCTTACCATGTCTACGTACGACATCCTCGGATCCATGTTCTGAGGGACCCTCTGCCGGTGACGGAACCTCAACAGCAAAATCAGAAACGCGTACATGAAAACAGTGGGAAGCACTAGGCATGGGCACAGCACGATGGCTGCAAGCAGCACGTGCACAAGAACCGTCGTGGGAGGGTGTACCCATGTGCGGATCCCATCCACCCAACACAGTAGCGTCGCCGCACGTGAGAGGCATCCCACCACTCTGAACCAGTTCGCCTTGCTCCGCCGCATGCTCCACACGTGCGTATCAGAGTCCAGCATGAACTGAACTACTTCCTGACCCAAAGCCGGTTCAGACCGGGCCAGCCGCGCCGTTACTATCCTCATGGCCGTTTGGCGTAAGATATCTTGCTGAGCCGGGCCGAACGAGCGAACGTAGTGCATTCTTGGTAAAATTGGGCTTGCATAAGCCTGCATGAGACTCAACCACGAGGAGCATGAAAATCTCACTGCAATCTCTATCTCCCCCATTCTCTTCGCACCACCTGGAAACAAAACGACCAAGGAGTAGGAGTTTACGTACACCCTGTTGGTGTCCAGTGTGGACAACCGCACACGAATTTTCCCCATTCTACAGTCTTTGTTAAGTTTTCCATCTTCCCCGTGCTTGTATCTCCCGTTATCGAACACTCCAATGGTGAGCACCGTGCAAGGGTCGTAAACATCCCACGTGTACTGTTCGTTCCATCGCGGGTTGAACCGGTCCATGATAGTTCGAGTTCGGACCCACTTGGGCCCGTATTTGGCCACCACGTAAGCGTCTGTGGTGCCACGTGTCCCGTCTTTGGTCTTCACGGGAAGTAGGTTGGTCGCGCCACGAATTCCCACCTCGAGCAAACCCAGTGGGGGTTTTGCGAGTTGTTTAGCCGAGGCCCGAACGTCGCTGGTCACGTGAGCAGCTTCGTCTATCACGTGATACCCGCCTTCCAGGCATACTCGAATGTGAATCCTGCCTGTGTACGAACGGCTCTCGTCTTCGCTGGATAGGTTGAACCATCTTGACTTCTGCTCCGTTCGATCGTCTGTTCTCCGCTCCATGGATGCCACGTGGACTTTCGCGTGGCCAACTGTTTTGGAATTTGACACGTCCTCGACTGTTACAAAAAGAAACGGCTCAAACGGCTCGGCTGCTACGAACACGAGGTCTTCGTTCCACGTTGGGTTAGCCGAGCCGGGTAATGTTCTCCCTGTTTTGAATACCTGAGCGCCGAGCTGAGCCTTCACGTAGAGCTCCGGATTCCGAATCATAGCCTCGGATTCCGAACCTAGCTGCAAGTCCTGGGTTTGGATGACCGTTAGTCTCAGATACCAAAGCTTGGGAGACAGATACACTTTAGCTCGCGTCTCCGGTATCAATCCACCGGAATCGGATTGCCAAGCCTCCTGAAAGGCCTCGTCGGCCTGAGTCCCTATCCAAACGGCGAGCATGACATCATTTCCCGGCGTGGTTTCTGACTCCAGAGTGTACCATTGCGGAGCCAGAGGACTATCCGGAGGAACTCTTTTAGGCACCTCCTGCAGATCAAACCACACCGTTCCCACACAACTCTCACTCCTCTCATCCCCTTCTTTGACCTCCTCTAACCAAACAGAAACTTCCAACGACGTCGAATTGAGACCCTCTTTATCGAAGGCGAAAACCTGATCCCACTCTTTGCTGTGACTCTCGCTTTTGCTCTTCACGCTGTGTGTCCCTATCACAAGCTTCGAGTAAGCGGTCGAACTGGTTTCCGGTTTGGCCAGCTTCGCCTTCACGACGCGAACGTATAAAAAGGCCATGCGATCCACAAGGTCATGAGCGCTGTGGCTCCGATCGCCACTCAGAGATCGCAGTTCGTGATTGCTCACGTTCAGATCCGCACGCTTCTGTACTTCGCCGAGCTTTTCCTTCGCCTGCTTAGGCTTCTCCGTCTGAGCAATCGGTGGATTGTCCACATCCGGTAGCGGCGGCGCCGTTTCCGCCGGAGTCTCCTCCTTTGGTTTTTCTTCTTCTTTAGGTTTATTCTCATCTTCCTTCTTTTCCTCTTCTTTCTTTTCCTTTGCATTATCTTCCTTTTTCTCTCCTTCTGAAATCCCCAGCGGCTTCTCCTCCGCCGGTGGTGCTGACATTGCTTTCTGATCGCCGGCGTTATCTGTTTCCGGTGGATCATCCTCTACGTACCAAACCTTGAGACCGAGTTCTCCTTTTATCTGAGAGAACACGCTCCTCTTCTCTAACGGATAGTATACAACCGTTTCGGAACCAGACTTCACAAACGTGCTCCCAGATATTTTCACTTTGCCGAGAAAAGTACTTCGTTTCCCTGTTTTCTTGTCGTTGTAGAGATTCACCTCTAAAGTTTCCGAAGCCATGGAGTCTTTATCGTGGACAATGAACTCGAGCCTCTCGTCCCATTGAGGATTGAGATCTCTCGATTTCGTGTTCGTTCGCCTTCGCTGGCCGTCAAAGTCCACAATCGCGTAAGCACTAGCCGTTCCTTGACCGTCCTTCGGCATCAGGTTCTTCGCGTTGCAAACCTCGACCATGAGCTTCCTTCCAGAACCTTCCGACATCGATGAACCTCCTCAAGAGTTTGTGATAAGGAAATAAGAGGGGAAAACAGAGGGTTTGGTTTCTTTGTAGGTTTGTGTAGTGAGTCTCTTTTTCTTATTGGTTAGACTTTGTGGAACAGTGAAAATGAGTTCATAAAAGCAGAAGAACGTTTATAAAAGCAAAAGCGAGGAGCGGGACAGATAGGGGTGAGTGCCACGTGGCGGCGAAATATTGAAAGAAGACAATTTTAGCAGAGAATCCCAACGTGTGAACTGAGCGAGGGAGTCAGCTTGCCGGGTGCTGCCTAGTGGAACTGAGTTACGAATCGTTGTCACTTTTGCTTCTGTTTTTGTGTAGGTACTAATTTTTTCCAAAACAATACCCTTATGTAAAACAGAATAACTTCGTTGAAATTTGATGCAATAATTATTTTTATCAGTTTTTGGTCAACCTAAACAGTTTTTTCTTATAATTTAATGTCGTGTTTACTAATTTATAGACATTAAAATACAAGTGAATAAAGTAAGGAATAAATAATAAATACATTTCCCCTTCAATATATAACATGTTAGTGAATTTTATTATAATTATTATTTATAAATAATTTCCCACTGATTAGCCATTTTATATAAGTAACCTCCATTTCTTTGGTAATTTCGAGATAATAATTTGGATTTTTTTTTCACAGTACATGTGCTTGCTGTGTGAGTCAGCCACTATTTTCAAAATTATATCAAGGAGTTGGTTTAATGGCTCAAACCAAGAATAGGACCATAAATTCATTCGTTCCTTCTAAATAATTAGATATTAATTACACTAAAACAAAATCAATAAAATTGGAAAAATAATTAGATTTTCCAGTCGAATTAATTTTAGTAAAAAAATCAAGATTAATTTTTTTAATATAATTTTTATAAAAAATATAATATATTTTAAATTTTTTATCTTATATTAAAATTTATTATATTAAATTTTTATTATATTTTAATAATTATTTATCTTACATTATTTAATATATTTTATATTTGTAAACTTAATTATAATTTACGGAGGTTATGCAAATAATATTTATTATCTTTTTATATATAAAAAAACAATATTTTAAAATCAAATTCACTAAATCGATAAAAATATTGATTTAGGGTTTAATAGAATTAAATCAATTTGATTAAATTTAATAAAATAATATTTTTATAATATAAAGAGTATATAATAAATTTATTAATAATATTATTGTTAAAAAAATAAAAATAAAAAGTCACTATTATAATTATCATAAATTATATTAAATATTATAAATATAAAATATATTAAAAAATTTAAGATAAATAATTATTAAAATAAAATAAAAATATAATAAAATAATTATTACTTAAAATTGATGTAACTGAAAAAAAATTAAAATATATTATATATTTTATAAAAAAATTATATTTAAAAAAATTGATTTTAAATTTTCTTCTTTTTATCAAAATCGGTTTTGAAAAAATTTTAGTCGATTTTTTTAATTTTATTTTAATTTTATTAAAATTTAATTACGTAGAAATAATAAATTAATTAAATTTTGCACTGATTTTTCCAGTAGACCGATTATATGATTGATTCGATCCTACTTTTAAAATAATAATAATAATAATTATTATTATTATTATTATTATTAAATATATTATATTATAAACTATATTATTTTATTATATTTTAAAAATACCGGAGTCAGCACATAAGGATATTGTCTACAATTAATTACTAATAATGTAGACAAGACACTCGTGAAATTCAGTTCTGTATTTTTATATATATGGTTCCGTATTTTCTGTATTTTTTACTTCTCAATTTTTGGTTCTGCACACTCTGCTCTGTTCATCGTTTTAATAATAATGATGGAAAGCCAACTTTCAGCAGCTGCATTCTGCAAATGTGAACGTTGCTTTGTTTCCGTATGTTTTATGATAGCTTTTTCATCGGGGCAATGGGCACTGGAAAACATTAAAGAAAGATGTTCTGATCTTGAATGTGGTCGTATGATACTATTCTATGTCAGTATTAACTGCTATATGTACGGTACTGACAAGATGACAAGATGCACGATACTTAAATGGAGCTGCTTTGATGATAATGTTCTCTTAGGCGGATGGATTTGGGAATTTTTTATCCATCACCTCCCATTTATTAACGGTCGGATATGTCAAATGGCTGCGATAAATTTAGCATGTACGGTTCTTTATATTACCCTTTTTTTTTATTATTATTATTGAAAATACAATCCCCTGTACTTGTATAAATTAATCACATATATAAGACTGTTTCTGCTGCTTAAAACAATATTATTCAGTTTTAAACAAGTATAGTCAATATTATAATATTATAATGATAAATACTTGATATCGATATAATTAGAGCGAAATGATCGTATTAATCTCATTTCAAATAGAACATGTCTTATAAAGATAGTTTTTATAATCATGATTTTGGTGTCTCTGCGTCGCTTAGGTGGAGTATTTACGACTAGAAGTATTTTTTAAAAACATATTTATAGAATTTTGGTTAATTTTGAGAAAAATTATTTATTTATATATAGTTGATATAAAATTTATCTTTGAAGTTATTACATACATTAATTTATAATATCTTTTTTCTATTGTTGGGATTTTGTAGTTAACTATTACAAGAAATTGTTGGATTTGCTTGATTGTTAAATTTTCATCGGAAAAATTAAGAAGCTCTTCAAGCAATGTGAGATTTAGGTTGATACGAGCCTTGATAGGGAAAATCAATACAACAACCTAAAATATCAAAATATGCAGTGAAAATATTTTTCCTAAACTTGCAAGAATATGAGAGGAGCAACAAAATGACAAAAATAATCACAACAGAGAATACTAATATTTTTAGCATAGGAAAACCTACTCAATATGAGAAGTAGAAACCTACAGGCACAAGCCAGTCAAAGAAGTTCTACTAAGATCAAAGTATGAGTATAAGAGAGTCGAATCAAAATTTACAAATAAGTGCCTACAGAGCCAATATATCAAAGCAACCATGCTCTCAAATACGAAGAACAAAGAAAAAAACCTTAAAATCAGTCACAGTGCGAGACTGATATCTCTAACCACAAACCTCTAATTAACTATCCCAACGGTCAAAATGAAGACCCTTACACCACGAACCTGCTGTCAAAATTCTAGCCCGATCCAACGGTGAACTAAGCAGAAATTGTAATTTTATCGAGACGGCTTGGTAAATAAGCGAAACTGTTTTCTTTTCTTTTTCTCTTCCGAAGGTTGCGAAATGCTCTCTCTCTTCTGACCTAACAAATCCCTCTCCACTTAAGATTAAGTGAGATAAAATGGGTTTGACTAATTTAGACATTTTTTAACACATAGTTGGGAGCCCAACCTAACACATTTCCCCCCTCATAACTATGTCGAGGTGATCACCAATCCGGCGACCTCACAGCAAGTTTCAAACTTCTACCTTGGCAATGCCTTTGTCATCATATAAGCACCATTGTCATCTGTATGCACTTTTTCTAATTCCAACAACTTAGCATCCAAAGCATCACGTATCTAATAATACCTTACATAAATATGTTTGGATCTAGAATGAAAAGTTGGATTCTTACCAAGATGAATAACACTCTGACTGTCCACAAATAATGGATAATTGTTCTGCACCAAACCAAACTCCTGCAATAATTTCTTCAACCATAACAACTCCTTGTATGCTTTTGTAATGACAATGAACTCTACCTCTATAGTAGATAATGCTACACACTTTTGCAATCTTGATTGCCAAGCCACAACTCCCCCTCCAAAACAAAGTTTCAAATCACTAGTATCATAAAGATACCTTAAAATCCATTTCACGGCATTCCAATGCTTCTTCAAACACATTCAGGTTCTCCACCACCAGTCAAAATTACATACTCATTAGAAAAATACCTAGAAGATGGTTTTCTTAACCTATTGGACCTCTTGGTAGGGACTTGTGGTAATTCAGGTATATCATCATGTTCCTCTTGAGCTTCATCAATCGAAACCTCTACACCATCTCCAACTTGTTGATCATCAACATCACTATGTTGCTCATCATTTTGAGCATTAGACTTAGCATTATCTACACTATGAATAGACAACTGCCTCGGATTACCATCAATGAGATTATTATCTTTCTCTGGTGTAGTAATCTTTACTTTGTTAACATCTTCAATGGTTTGGTCTTTCATGAACTGCACATCACGACTTCTAGCTATATTTTTCTCAACAGAATCATACATCCTATAGCCAAACTCATCCAGACCATAACCAATAAAAAATACATTGTCTTTCCTTTGCATCTAACTTGGATCTTTCATCCTTTGGAACATAAACAAATGTCCTGCAACCAAAGACATGCAAATGATCATAGTTAACATTCTTGCCAAACCAATTTTTGTATAACACCTCATTATTCAAAGAAACTATAGGACTAAGATTATAACATGCATGGCTTCAAGCAATGCCTCTCCCCAAAAATGCTTAGGCAACTTTGCTTCAGAAAGCATACATCTAACTCTTTCAACCAAAGTCTTGTTCATCCTCTCTACTAGACCATTCAACTGAGGAGTTTTAGGAGAAGTCTTTTTATGTCTGATACCTTGCTGCTTGCAATAAATATCAAAAGGTCTGCGATACTCACCATCATTATCAATACAAACACATTTCAGCTTCTTACTTGATTGCCTCTCAACCAAAACATGAAATTCTTTGAACTTTTCAAGTACTTGATCCTTTCTTTGTAGTGGATAGACTTATAGCTTCTTGGAACAATCATAAACAAAAGTATCAAAATAAAGTGCACCACTAAACGACTTTACCTTTAATGGGCCACAAGCATCAGAATGCACCAATTCAAGCAGCTCTGACTTTCTTGAGGGAGGATGCTTCTTAAATGATACCCTGGTTTGTTTACCAGCCATGCAATGAGAACATTTCTCCAACTCTGCACTCTTCAATCCCAAAAGCATATCCTTTTTAGCTAAGCAATTAAGCCTTTTTTCACTAAAATGACCAAGCCTTTGGTGGCACAAAGATGCCTCCATATACATTGCATTCACACTATCCTTAGCAACCAAAGCTTTAGTCCAATATAATTTAGAATTTTTCTCCCCTTTAGCCATGACCAAGTTACCTTTAGTGAAATTCCATTTGCTAGAACCAAAATGTTTGTCATAACCACAATCATCAAGCAAATGCATAGATATTAGATTAAAACGAACATCTGGAGCATGTTTGACTCCTCTAAGTAATAACTGCACTCCCATGTTGGTTTGCAAATAAACATCACTAACACCAATAACCTTTGATACACCATCATTACCCATCTTCAACACTCCAAGATGTGAATAACTCCTTCCTCGGTATAACGTGCAGTGTAACACCACTATCAATGATCCACATGCTCTCATCAGATACAAGATTAACATACTCATAGTCATGAAGAAGAACAAAATCATCATATGTAGTAGTAATAACACGATCATCATTATGATCATTCTCTTTCTCCTTCCCCTTCTTGCCTCTGTTATCCTTTTTCCACTTATAACAATATTTTTGGATGTGTCCAGGTTTATTACAATAATGACACTCCATATTCTTGTATCTTGTCTTAGAATTGCTCCTACTCTTATCTCTACCACCCTTCGGTTCCTTTTTTTGATATCTCTCCCTATTTTTAGTGACAAGCACCTCAGACTGAGATGAATAACCATGTGCCTTCCTTCTCATCTCTTCATTAAGAGCACCACTCTTTGCCATTTGAAAAGAAACAATACCATTAGGGGCTGAGTTTGTAATTGAAACCCGAAATATCTCCCAAGACTCTGGTAGAGTATTCAGTAGCCATAATCCCAAAACTTTATCATCAAAATTTATACCTATTCCTAACAGTTGATCTAGGAGCCCTTGAAACTCATTTAAGTGATTTGACATGGACGAACTCAACCTGTACCTCAAATTCATCAAACAATTCAACAAATACAATTTATTATTGCATGAATTTGAAGCATACAAGGACTCAATCTTCTCGCACAAAGTTCTAGCATGTGTCTCATTAGCTATGTGATTATAAACATTGTCTTCTACATATTGCCGAATAAAACTACACACCTGTTGGTGCTCAAAGTCTCGTTATTCATCAGACAAAGAATTCGGCTTTTGTGTAGCAAAGACAGGAAGATGCAATTTCTTCACAAACAACAAATCTTTCATCTTGCCTTTCCATAAATGATAATTTTTTCCATTTAAAGCAACAATCTTTGTATTTGCCTCCATCATTTAAGCAAGTAAATATGGCCAAAAAAAAAAAACCAAGAGCTCTGATATCAATCTGATAGGGAAAAATAATACAATAACCTAAAATACCAAAATATGTAGCGAAAATATTTTTCCTAAACTTGCAAGAATCTGAGAGGAGCAACAAAATGACAAAAATAATTACAGTAGAGAACACTAATATTTTTAGCGTGGGAAAACCTCCTCAATATGAGAAGTAAAAACCCACGGGCACAAGCCAGTTAAATAAGCTCCACTAAGACCAAAGTATGAGTACAAGAGAGTCAAATCAAAATTTACAAATAAGTGCCTACAGAGTAACCAATATATCAAAGCAACAATGCTCTCAAATAAGAAGAACAAAGAAAAGAAACCTTAAAACCAGTCACAGTGAGAGACTGATATCTCCAACCACAGGTCACCAATTAACGATCCCAAAGGTCAAAATGAAGACCCTTACACCATGAACCTGCTGTCAAAATTCCAGCCCGATAGAATGGTGAACTAAGTGGCAATCATAATTTTATCGAGACGTCTTGGTAAATGAATGAAATTGTTTTCTTTTCTTTTTCTCTTTCAAAGGCTGCGAAATGCTCTCTCTGTTCTGACCTAACATATCCCTCTCCACTTAAGGTTAAGTGATATAAAATGGACTTGACTAATTTAGACCTTTTTAAACACATAGTTGGGAGCCCAACCCAACAAGCCTTGGCAAAAATGCATTCCTAGGAAGCCAATTTCCTTTTGGTCCAGGTGGATCTTCTTCTCAGAGAGCATGATTGCATGTTGATGGGATATCTCAAAAAATTGATACAATAACTTGTTATGAGAGTCTATGTCTTGAAAGAACAATAAAATATCATCGATGTAAATGATTGTTTTATCTAGTATTGGCTCAAAGATTTTTGTCATGACCTTTTGAAACAGTGATGGGGCTACCTTAAGCCCAAAAGACATTACCTTCCACTGATATTGGGTATTAGATATGCAAAAAGCAGTTTTGTATCTATCTGAAGGGTCAATTCTTAATTGCAAAAATCCGGATTTAAGGTCAAACTTGGAAAAGATGTGGACTTCTTTTATCAGAGTGGGTAAAGACGAGACTTTTGGGATTGGAAACTTATCATCCTTAAGAAAGAGATTAAGAGGTTTATTGGTTTTTTATAAAAATTAGCCCTTTTAAAAAATTTCACAAGATTTTATCAATTAAAAGGTATTGATACTTTCTTCTAATATTATGGAGCACTTGAAAAGTAAAGAGACAAGGGAAGAAGATCACACAAGTATATTATATTGGTTCGGATCAAAAGACCCTACGTCTAGTTGTTAATCACTCTAAAAGAGGATTAACCCAGTTACTAAAATAATGGTTCAAACAAATAAATAGATTACAAATAGAAAAGGATTAGAAAACACCTCTCTTGAGTCACACAAGAGATTAACACCTCCTTTGAAACCACAAAGGATGAAGACAACTTTCCTAGAGACAACACAACACTCAATCCACTGAGAAACCCACTCAGTGATTCTTATCGCCTTTTGCCCACACTAGGTTTTCAAAGCCCCTTTTTGTTTCCTACTCAAAGTTCTCTCAGCAAACACCACTCTTAACTTCTGAGTATCAAAAAGGTTGTTTTCAGAGAGTATGAGACCCTTTAAATAGAGTTTTTCTGAAAATTAGGTTAAAATTCAAATTTTAAAATCATAATTACCATGGATAATTTGATTATCCTTAGTGATAATCGATTATCACAGAAGCTTTTATCAGAAAACCAAAGTTGTCAAGGATAATCGATTATCATGGGTGATAATTGATTATTCCAGAATCGATTTCAAAAATCCAAGAGTTTACTAGGATAATCGATTATCCCAAGGTGATAATCGATTATTCCATAACCATTTTCATAAATCAGATTTTTAATTGGATAATCGATTATCCTTAGTGATAATAGATTATCACATAATGGTTTTGAAACTTTTGTGGACAAGCTAAGTACTGGCTATTTTGGACTCTATTTTTACAGACTCAAGATGACTAAATAGAGTTATTACAAACTATTACATATGTTATGAGTCTTCTAATCTTGAAGTCTTTTGTTCTTGAATCATCATCAAAATCTTTAAACATCATATCCTTGCATTTTCAAGAATCTCCCCCTTTTTGATGATGATTAAAATTTGCTTTAAAGCCTCTTTGTAATATCCTATTTTCAGTCACAATTGTTGAACATACAAGGACTTGATGTTGAACTTACATGAACATGAAGCTTGATGATTTTGATGATGATTCAAGAACAAAGAACTTAGAGAGTTGAAGACTTGTATTATTGTGTAATAACTCTGTTTTGATGAGTTTGAGTCTGTAATATTAGAGTCTAAGATAGCTGGTACATAGTCTACTCTTTAGAAAACTCATATTTATCAAAAAGTCTCAGGTTTAATCGATTAAAAGACTAGATAATCGATTATTACAGTGAGAAAAACCATTTTCTGTATCAGCTCACTGTGATAATCAATTAACACACCTGTTAATCGATTAACAGGCTTGTTAATCGATTAACAGGGTAGATAATCGATTAAACTAGTGCGTTTTGGTTCTCTGTTGATTTTGGCTCTGTAATAATCGATTAACACTTGAGATAATCGATTATTTCAGTCAGATTTTCATTTTGAACTTCAAATTAAACCTATTTTCGAAAACCCTAGTCCCAATACACCAAGTTTCGAAAATCCCCAATTCCCAAACCCTAATTCATCTACTTAAGGTTCTCTAAGGCTCTCAGAAAATTGAACAACCTTTTTCAAACAAAAGTTGAGAGTTGTGATTGCCAGAGAACTGTTTGTTGGAGGAAAAAGGGGCTTTTGGAACCTGGTGTGGGCTAGAAGCGATAAGAATCACTAAGTGGAGTTCTTAGTGGATTGTGTGTTGTGCCGTCTCTAGGGAAAGTTGTTCTTCATCTCTTGTGTGACTCAAGAGAGGTGTTTTCATTACTCTATCTTTTCCATTGTTATCTATTTGTAATAACTTTGATTATAGTGACAACGTTAATCCTCTGTTTGAGTGATTAGCAACTGGACGTAGGGTCTTTTGATCCGAACCAGTATAAATCTTCTGTGTAAGACTCTATCCTTATTCTATTTACGTTTACACAACATTTTAATCGGTAAAAATTGGGGAAAATTTTGAAAACCTAATTTTTGTTAAGAAACCAATTCACCCCCCTCTTGGTTTTTGTCCGTTCACGCAAGCATTCTGCTGTACGATTCTAACAAGTGGTATCAGAGCTTGCTTTGATAGTCATTCAAATTTTTCGAAAATGGCCAGACAAAATCAAACTTTTGCTGAAGGTGCTTCTATCAATAGACCCATACTTTTTTTGGGTCAAAATTATCCTTTCTGGAAAGTAAGAATGCAAATCTTTTTAGAATCTGTTGATAGAGGTGTTTGGGACGCTATTTTAAACGGTCCCTATATTCCTAAAATTTCTGAAAACGGAGTAGACGTTCCTAAACCATTTTCTAGATGGACAGCTGTAGACCCCAAATCTTGCCCGGCCTCCAAATAAAGACCATAAGACCTCCTATTTTGAAGATGGATGAAGCCTAACAAGCCATTAGGAGAGACTATTAGGCCCCATACTAGGATAGGAGGGAGTTTCTGTACAAAAAAATAAGTTTTCTCGCCTTGTTGGGACGAGACTGCCGTCTGGACTTCCCAGACCGCCGTCTCGCCTCATGCAAGTGGCGAGACCGCCGTCTCGCTTGACGAGACGGCAGTCTCGCCACCTGCGAAGGGCGAGACGGCGGTCTTGTTTCCCCAGACGGCGGTCTCGCCGCGTTTGGCAATCGAGACGGCGGTCTCGTTGGACGAGACGGCAGTCTCGACCCTGTCAGACGAGACCGGCGGTCTCGCCACTGACAGGCGCGAAAACCTATAAATAGGGGTCCTCCCCCCCTCATTTCCACACACCTCAAGCATTAGCTCTGCCTTCTCTCTAAAAACTTCTCTCTAGAATCCCTCCGACGCATTTCCGGAGTTTTTGAGTGTATTTGAGAGCATTTTTCGGCGTCTAGAAGAGTTTCCGACGTCTTGTAGAGTGAAGGGCTGCCAAAAAGCACCCTCTTTTTCAAGAGAAATATAAAAAGCTTGCTTCGGAGGTTTAATTTCTTCCTCTCTACTTTTAACGCTTTAATTTTAATTATGCAATAGATTAGGGTCATGTAGTCATCACTTTAAATTCCGCATAATAAAAAGGGCAAAAGTATATTTTCCGGTTTATTTATTAACAATAAAAGCTGGCCTATCATAGGGAACCCGAAAGGGGCGTTGTAAAGGGACTAATACTCCCTTTATACGTAACTAACTCCCTTACCCAACTCTGGTTCTAATGACCAAAGTTGGTTTTTGAAAACCAACGCCTTTTAAAAACCTTTTCCGATGTTTCCGGTAAAAACATCGGTGGTGACTCCATAGAACCCAAAATAAATAAGTCCTTGGGTTAGCCCGGTTATCGGACAACCCAAGGACACCTTTCGAAAACCTCGCCCCTAGGTTAGCCTGGTTATCGGACCACCTAAAGGCGTTGTAACCACCCATAAAAAAACGCGAAAATCAAAAGGGTCGAAAAACCATCGCGTCGCTCCGACCGACCTTCTCTTTTGAGACGGCGGCGACAGATGACGACTCCACTGGGGAAGCCTCGAGAGTTGATCCCATTTAGTGATGGGCCGACTTAAATAATAAATAAACCAAGAAAATAACACTTTTGCCCTTAACTTGTATTTATAACATGTTTTAATGTTTGGCTTTAATAAATTGTTGTTTGTTTATACTTGCACAAATTACTTGAAATATAAACTGCACACAATCCCTTGCACACAACAGTTCCCTCTATACCCGGGGGCAAGTGAGAAAACCATAGGGAGTGGGTGGCAGGTACGGTTCGCTGTAGTGAGGGCCTTGAGCCCACCAGTGTGATCGGAAACCACCACTCAAGGTGATAACCTTCCTCTTTAGCAACAAGACTGACTATGGTCTTAGTGCTAAGCATGGTCGGACGGCTGGAGAGTGGGGACCCTATAATGGGGGCACCTTGGGGGCCTTTAGCCTGGTGAGAACAGTTAGAACCAACCCTCGCCAATGCACTTTTCTGCAGGAAAACCCTACCTCGTGATAAAAACGAATTCTCGCCGGTTCAGGGATGATTGAATTGTATGTGCATATGTTTGTTGCATTTGTCTGTTGCATAGCATAAACAAAAAACAACAAAAAAAACCCAAAATATTTTCACAAATAAACACCCTTATCTCGGACAGTCTGCCTTTTAGCTAGCCTGGTTTCAGGTTCTTTGTAAGCTAAGTAGCCACGCAGTTCCGACAGAAGAGATAAGGGACGCTAAAATATTCTTTCGCATAAAGCCATATTTTATCTCGGACAGTCTGCCTTTTAGCTAGCCTGATTTCAGGTTCTTTGCAAGCTAAGTAGCCACGCAGTTCCGACAGAAGAGATAAAAGACTATAAAATAAACAAATAAACAACAAATAAAAATTCATTTCCCAAATTCATAAATAAGACCTGGTCCAAAAATGTTATACTCATAAAACATTCATATAGATAGTTTATTCTTCCAAAATAAAAATACGCAAACATCATGTAGAAAAACATGATAAATAGAAAATAAACACTCACATACATTCAAATAAGCATCCATTTCATCAAAAATGCATTTTGGTTTTAGAAATGGAGGGGACAAGTAGGTAGACAAAGAAGGTGGACATTCCCCGTTTCCATACTGAGAGGTTGGAACGGCTAAGCACAGTAATGCCATCGGAGGTCCACGCCGACTTCGAAAAATCCTACGGACGGATTTTAGACCTCCTAAAGATATGTGTCGATCAGGTGTTCCTAAGGGCACTAATCCACTACTGGAATCCAAATCTGCGATGTTTCGAGTTTCCGCAGTTCGACTTGGTGCCCACCCTAGAGGAGTATGAGACCATGTTGAGGTGGCCCAAATCAGCCGGGGTCCACGTTCTCCACGAAGCATATACTCCTGCAGCACCAGTCGCTACCCTTATTCAGTTTCCATTCCGCCAGAGTACCCTGATAAAGAAGGGGAACACCCAGGGTTGGAGAGTAACGATGTTGGAAGACCACCTGTCCTACCTGGCTGAACGGACAGAATGGGTTGCCTTTAACAAAACCCTGACACTCATAATTTTTGGAACAGTCTTGTTCCCCTTCCATTTCGACATAGTAGATCAGGCTGTCATGGACGCCTTCTTCGCCTGGGACGTGAATTCGAAAAGTCCCCTGCCTGCTATTCTTGCCGACTTCGTACTGTATTACATGAGCCAGAAGCGGCGCTGCAACCCCGGGTACTTCTTCCTGAAAGCCCTCAAGGACTTCGGGCACAGATCCACGGGGGTCGTCCTGATGGCTTCACTCATCACTCCCCTGGCAAAAAGTTTAGGGTGTCCTGGCCGGGAAGAGCTGGCCTCCAACCTGCGACCCGAATCTATCAACGGGTCGGTCCTGGTCAGCATGGGGATGCTGATTTGCAGAGGGACCCAGTTGGCCCTCCATCCCACACTGGATTTTGCATTGGAACTCCATGACGCAATGCAGGATTTGCCTACACCTCCCGACTTCCAACAACAGCAGCAGCCGCCACGGTATGCGGACGACTTCGCTGGCATGCACCACCACCTGAGCGATCTATGCCAGCAGTTCGACCATATGACCGTGAGGCAAGAGCAAATATCCCGCAGGCAAGAGCAACTATCCCAAAGGCAGGACGCCTTTGACACCCGACCGGGAGAAATGTACCAAGCACCAACAGGACATGCGCCACGATTGGACGACATTCCAAGCAAGAATACCGGGATGAAGTCCAAGAGCATGCGAACTTCCGGTACCATATGTACCAGCATTTCCCTCCCCAGGGATCGGGTCCAGAGGATAGCCCTTAGGGATAGTACTTGCAAAAATAGGGTTGTAATAAAATTTCCCCATAAATAAAATTCTATTTCATGCATCTTTTTGCCATCTTCTGCAAAAGCCAGCGTAACAAAAAAAAAACTTAAAGAAAAAGAAGAAAAGGCATACGCTCAAGAAAAAGCCAAAATCCAAAATCGCGAGAAAAAAGAGTTAAAACCGCGAGAAAAAGGCAGGATTAAGCTATCACCTCAAAATTTCGACTGCCAAGCAAGAGTCGAACAAAACCAAGACCCATCCGACCAACCAGCAAGGATCAGATAGTCATCATCAAAAGAACAAAAAACAAAGAAATCCCCAGCAACCAACAAAGCTGGATGAAACACAAAATCCCCGGCACAGTCCGGACGACCATTCAAGAGGTCCAAACACATGTACCAAAACAGAAATCACTCCCCAGAGAGCCGGCGCATGATCAGAATCAGTAAGCCGCCACCATCGCCAAAGGGTCAGCCACCGCAAGAAGGGGCATCCAGAGGCACATAACCAGACGGGGGTTCATACTCGTCAGCCAAGGGGTCAGCTACCGCGTCAAAGGAGCATCCCGAGGTTTCACATCGGCGCATGATCAGAATCAGTAAGCCGCCACCACAGCCAAAGGATCAGCTACCGCAAGATGGAGCATCCGGAGGCTAAAACACCAGATAGGGGTGTGTACTCATCGGGCCTTACAAAAAGGGACTTACCAGACGGGGGTTCATACTCGTCAAACACCAGATAGGGGTGTGTACTCATCAGGCCTTATAGAAGGGGGCTTACCGGGCGAGGGTTCATACTCGTCAAACCAGGTGGGGATTCGTACTCATCAGCCGAAGGGGTCAGCTACCGCGTCAAAGGAGCATCCCGGAAGCGCACAACACAACATCTCTCCAGAGGATCATCCGCCGCAAAGACGGAACATCTGAAGGGCAACCGGGCAAGAGGGTCAACTCCTTTACCCTCCAGTCGATCACCTTGGCACAAAAGGCCAGTAGTCGACTGGTCGGGTAAAGGGGGGGGCAGCTGTAGACCCCAAATCTTGCCCGGCCTCCAAATAAAGACCATAAGACCTCCTATTTTGAAGATGGATGAAGCCTAACAAGCCATTAGGAGAGACTATTAGGCCCCATACTAGGATAGGAGGGAGTTTCTGTAAAAAAAAATAAGTTTTCTCGCCTTGTTGGGATGAGACTGCCGTCTGGACTTCCCAGACCGCCGTCTCGCTTCATGCAAGTGGCGAGACCGCCGTCTCGCTTGATGAGACGGCGGTCTCGCCACTTGCGAAGGGCGAGACGGCGGTCTTGTTTCCCCAGACGGCGGTCTCGCCGCGTTTGGCAATTGAGACGGTGGTCTCGTTGGACGAGACGGCGGTCTCGACCCTGTCAGACGAGACCGGCGGTCTCGCCACTGACAGACGCGAAAACCTATAAATAGGGGTCCTCCCCCCCTCATTTCCACACACCTCAAGCATTAGCTCTGCCTTCTCTCTAAAAACTTCTCTCTAGAATCCCTCCGACGCATTTCCGGAGTTTCTGAGTGTATTTGAGAGCATTTTTCGGCGTCTAGAAGAGTTTCCGACGTCTTGTAGAGTGAAGGGCTGCCAAAAAGCACCATCTTTTTCAAGAGAAATATAAAAAGCTTGCTTCAGAGGTTTAATTTCTTCCTCTCTACTTTTAACGCTTTAATTTTAATTATGCAATAGATTAGGGCCATGTAGTCATCACTTTAAATTCCGCATAATAAAAAGGGCAAAAGTATATTTTCCGGTTTATTTATTAACAATAAAAGCTGGCCTATCATAGGGAACCCGAAAGGGGCGTCGTAAAGGGACTAATACTCCCTTTACACGTAACTAACTCCCTTACCCAACTCTGGTTCTAATGACCAAAGTTGGTTTTTGAAAACCAACGCCTTTTAAAAACCTTTTCCGATGTTTTCGGTAAAAACATCGGTGGCGACTCCATAGAACCCAAAATAAATAAGTCCTTGGGTTAGCCCGGTTATCGGACAACCCAAGGACACCTTTCGAAAACCTCGCCCCTAGGTTAGCCCGGTTATCGGACCACCTAAAGGCGTTGTAACCACCCATAAAAAAACGTGAAAATCAAAAGGGTCGAAAAACCATCGCATCGCTCCGACCGACCTTCTCTTTTGAGACAGCGGCGACAACAGCGAAGGAAAATAGAAAAGCTCAATTTGACGTTAGGGCTAGAAATATTATTTCATCTGCTTTAACCCTTGATGAGTTTTACAGGATCTCCGTGTGTAAAAGTGCTCAAGAGATGTGGGAAATGTTGAGAGTAACCTACAAAGGTACCGACGATGTTAAGAGAGCACAAAAAAATTCTCTAATCCAAGAATATGAGATGTTTCGAATGCAACAAGGCGAAACGATATTTGACGTTCAAAAGCGTTTCACACACATTGTGAACCATCTCACCGGATTAGGTAAAATTTTTGACGTTGATGAATTAAATGTTAAAATCTTGAAATCTTTAGATAGGAAATGACAACCTAAGGTGACGGCCATCTCGGAGTCACAAAACCTTGTCACAATGTCTATGGCGACGCTCTTTGGAAAGTTGAGAGAGCATGAACTTGAGCTTGGAAGACTAAATGATGAGGAAGGACAATATCAAAAGAAGAACTTGGGCTTCAAAACTGAAATTTCTAAAGGTAAGAGTAAAAAGGAAGAAGAAGACTCGGAGAATGAAGAAGAAAAATTGAGTCTTATGATAAAGAAATTTACCAAATTTATGAAAGCCAAAGGAAGACATCCATTCAAAGGTAAAGGAAAGGTAAGAGAAAATAATTCTATAAATATCAAATGCTATGGTTGTGGTGAAACAGGACATGTGAAGATCGAATGTCCAAACAAAAAAAATGAAGAAAACAAAGGCAAAAAGTTCTTCAAGAAGAAAGCCTACATTGCTTGGGACAATAGTGATTCAAGTTCGGAATCAAGTGACTCAGAAATTGAAGCCAATATTTGCTTAATGGCAAATGACAATATATCTTCCAACTTTGAGGTAAGTGATTCCGACTCATCTTCAAGTGATGATGAAAATAATTTTGATGAACTACAAAATGCATATAATGAATTGTTTAGTGCCTTTAAGGACTTGAAAAATGAATATAAAGCTGTGAAAAAGAGTTTAAGTAGATCCGAAAAGGAGGTTGAGTCATTAAAAACGAAAATTGCATGTTTAGAGGAAAAGGAAACCATAGAAACGAAAATTGTATGTATAGATGAGAATGATGATAAAAATATAGTATGTGCATCTTGTAAAGAGTATGAATATGACATTGATATACTTAATCATTTGCTAGATAAAGCCGAAATGGAGATAAGTAACATTAATAAAGATAAAGTTGTTATAGCTCAAAATAGAGTAAACCATCAAGTTCCTTTGAAAAAGCTTAAAATTAAAAAGAGAAGAGTATGGGTGGAAAAAGGAACTAAATCATCTATTGTTAGAAATGCATCATATTCAAAAGCTACATCTAAAGCATGTTTTTATTGCATGAAAAATGGTCATACTTCAAATAGATGTAAAATCAAACATTTTGGTGTTCCTAAAGGAAAATACATTTGGGTTCCTATTGTTAAATGACTTGTTTGTCTCTAACCCCAAGGACCCAAAAGTTATGGGGACCTAAGTTTACTATGTTCTTGTTTTGTAGGAAACTTCCAAATCAAAGAAGTCTATGTGGTATCTTGATAGTGGATGCTCAAAGCATATGACCAGTGACAAAACGAAATTTGTGAGTTTCAAAGCTAAAGAACAAGGATATGTAACTTATGGGGACAACAACAAAGGAAAAATTCTTGGAATTGAAAATATAGGTGGTGCAAACACTTTGGAGATTAAGGATGTGCTTCTTGTTGATGGGCTAAAGCATAATCTCCTTAGTATAAGTCAACTATTTGACAAAGGATTTAAGGTAATCTTTGAAAGTAAATTTTTGCACCATACATTTGATAGATTCCGAAAATGTAGCATTGAAAGGCATTAGGCATAATAACATATACTTGATTGATTTGGATTGTATACATTATACTAGTATAACATGCTTAGTTGCTAAGGAAGAGAACCCATGGTTATGGCATAAGAGAGCAGCTCATATAAATATGCATCATTTAAACAAGTTGATATCAAAAGACTTAGTTGTTGGTTTGCCTAAGTTAAAGTTTGAAAAAGATAGATTATGTGATGCATGTCAAAAAGGTAAACAAGTAAAATCATCATTTAAATCAAAGAGTGTCATTTCCACATCAAAACCTTTAGAATTATTACATTTAGACTTATTTGGTCCTTCTAGGATAAAAAGCTTTGGTGGAAATTATTATGGTCTTGTGATTGTTGATGACTTTTCTAGATATACTTGGACATTTTTCTTGACAATGAAAAGTGAAGCTTTTAAGGTCTTTAGGAAGTTTGCAAAGCAAATTCAAAATGAGAAAGACTTAAGAATTAAAGTTTTAAGAAGTGACCATGGTGGTGAGTTTCAAAATGAAAGGTTTGAAAATTATTGTGAGGAAAATGGAATATTACATAATTTTTCTACTCCTAGGACTCCCCAACAAAATGGTGTAGTTGAAAGAAAAAATAGATCACTAGAGGAACTTGCTAGAACAATGCTAAATGAATCAAATGTTCAAAAATATTTTTGGGCTGATGCGGTAAGTACAACATGTTATGTTTTGAATAGAATGCTCATTAGGCCAATTATAAAATCAACTCCCTGTTAATTGTTAAATGGGAGAAAGCCTAATATTTCTCATTTGAAAATATTTGGATGTAAGTGCTTTGTGTTAAATAATGGAAAGGACAACTTAGGAAAATTTGACTCAAAAGCCGATGAAGGAATTTTCTTAAGTTATTCACTAATTAGCAAAGCATATAGAGTGTTTAATAGAAGAACTTTAAATGTTGAAGAATCTATACATGTTACTTTTGATGAAATTGTAGACCTTGGGGGAAATCCTCTTGAGTCAAATAAAGAACTTGCAGGTGATGATGAGTACATAAGAGTGGCTCTTGATGAATTGTATTTGGAAGAAAATGAGCTTTCTCAACCAATAGAATTAGCTAAAGAATGGCAATCACCAAGGGGACTTTCAATGGACAATATTATTGGTGATATCTCAAAAGGGGTAAGAACTAGAAATATGACTAATTTCTGCATGTCTGTAGCTTTTGTGTCACAGATAGAATCCAAAAATGTTGAGGAAGCGCTTAAAGATGACCAATGGTGCATAGCTATGCAAGAGGAACTAAATCAATTTGAAAGGAATCAAGTCTGGGAATTAATCCCAAGAGAAGAATCACATCAAGTAATTGGAACTAAATGGGTATTTCGAAACAAACTTGATGAAGATGAAAATATAACAAAGAATAAAGCCAGACTTGTTGCCAAAGGCTACTGTCAGGAGGAAGGTATTGATTATGATGAAACTTATGCTCCTGTTGCCAGGTTAGAGGTTATACGCCTACTTCTTGCTTATGCATCATTGATGAAATTTAAATTATATAAAATGGATGTTAAGAGTGAATTTTTGAATGGTTTTATTAAAGAAGAAGTATATGTAGAGCAACCCCCTGGATTTGAAGATTTTAGTTATCCTAATCATATTTTTAAATTGAAGAAAACATTATATGGGTTGAAACAAGCTCCTAGGTCTTGGTATGAAAGGCTAAGTAATTTTCTAACTTCAAATGATTTTTCTAGAGAAAAAATTGATTCTACATTGTTTATAAAGAAAGTAAAAGAACATATCTTATTGGTTCAAGTATATTGATGATATTATCTTTGGATCAACTGATAATTCTTTGTGTGTAGAATTTGCTAAGATAATGCAGGGAGAGTTTGAAATGTTTATGATGGGAGAATTAACATTCTTCCTTGGACTTCAAATCAAGCAACTTAAAGATGGCATTTTTGTCTCTCAAACCAAATACTGCAAAGAGATTCTCAAAAAGTTTAGAATGGACACTTCAAAGGAAGCTAACACACCCATGGGAACTTCATGTTATTTAGACAAGGATGAATCAGGTTTGGAAATTAATCAATCCATGTATAGAGGTATGATAGGTTCTCTGTTATACTTAATTGCAAGTAGACCTGATATTATGCATTATGTGTGTGTGTGTGCTAGATTTCAGGCATGTCCAAAAGAATATCACCTAACTGCAGTAAAACGTATTTTAAAATATTTAAAAGGAACTACTGGTTTTGGTTTATGGTATCCATCTGAAGCTTGTACTAGTTTAATAGGTTATTCTGATGCTGATTATGGTGGATGAAAAATAGATAGAAAAAGTACTAGTGGGACATGTCATTTGTTAGGATCATCATTAGTATCTTGACATTCTAAGAAACAGGCATGTGTTGCTTTATCCACCACTGAAGCTGAATATATTGCAGTTGGTAATTGTTGTGCTCAAATTCTGTGGATGAAACAACAACTAGAAGATTATAGTATATTTCTAAATGATATTCCTTTGATGTGTGATAATACAAGTGCAATCAATCTTACTAAGAATCCAGTAATGCACTCTAGGACTAAGCATATAGAAATTAGACATCACTTCTTGAGAGATCATATAAGTAAAGGAAACTGTAAAATTGATTATGTTGATACAAAGCATCAATTAGCAGATATTTTTACTAAGCCTCTTCCCAAGGATAGATTCTATGATCTTAGAAGAGACTTAGGGATATTAGAAATAACTTAAATTCTACTTAATTAAACAGTTTTTGGATGGTTGTAATGTTATAATCCATTATGTAGGGTGTTAATAGATTATCATGTGTCTAAACCTCAAAAATATGATGACCTCTCTGGAATAATTGATTATTTGAAGTTATAATCGATTATTTGCACCCAAGACGTCTAAATTATGACATTTCTCACTGAATTAATCAATCAACTCCTCAGATAATCGATTAAATACAGTGTTAATCGATTAACTGCTTGAATTAATCGATTAAAGGGGTCTGTTACTGGTTTAATCGATTAATTCAAGCTTTAATCGATTAAACCTGGTTGGTTTGGTTTTCTAGCCGTTGCCAACGGCTCTCTTGGCCCCCATGCACTCCCATATGACCACTGGAGATGTTTGGTTATAAATAGGGACCTCCATTTCACTTCTACACACCTCTCACTCTTGAATCCAAGCTTTCTTGCTTCATTCTATCATTCTTGCCTTCTTCTAACATCACTTGTCTTCCTAATATTTCTTGTTACTCCTCTAAATTCTACAATGGCCTCATCTTATCATTCTAAAATTCCCACCAAAAGAAGATTTGCACCTGCATCTCATACCCGTCCTAATTTTGTCGAAGGATGGATCTCTGATGCTGAGGGCCGTCAGGAATTTCTGACTTTTTGGAAAGAACGAGGTATTATCACTCCTAAATTCCTTATTGGTGATCAATTCATCAATAGGGGATTTAATTTTCCTAATCTTCTTGAAATTTAAGGAGTTCTCCCTTTTATCCAAATGCAAGGTACGTATTATCCTAACTTAGTTAGGGTATTTTACTCTCGCTTTAAATTTAGAGATCAAGTAGCTACCTCTCGTGTTAAGGGAGTATCCACTATTCTTGATGACGATATTTGGGAAAACGTTGCACATTTTCCTATAAGAGATGATGCTATTAACATTTTTGGAGAGTTAGATGATTTTGACAGGATCATGACTTACTGTTCTTTTCTTCGTAACCCTTCCATGGAGATTGGACGTCTCCTTCTAGCTGGACCTTTGAAAAAGCAGGAACGCATGCTCTTGCATTTACTCGTCTGGATCCTATGTCCCCGGGCAACCAATCATGCCCAATGCTCTTCAATAGATCTTCACATTATTCATGCAATAATGAATAATGAACCTCTAGATTGGGACAACCTCGTCACCATGACTATGTTGAAAGCCAAACTTAATCCCACCTTCAAAATTCCCTATGCCCTCCTTATTTCTCGCATTCTTGAATACAAAGGAGTGAATTTCGAAGGTGAACAAACAGTTCGAATGACAAACTTAAACCGCATGCTGGAAAACACATTAACCCAACTCCAAATGGTGCGTGTCAATAATACTTTTGTTCACAAGGATGATGTTCCAAACATAGATGCAGATGATGAAGATTCTGATGAAGATATGCCTCCTGCTGCTGAGTTTCCCTCTTATCAGATCCAAAGTACTGGAACTTCTTCTGCTCATCCTGAAACCCGTCAATCTATGGAAGACATGTTATCTGATATGAACTAGAGGATGCAGGCGTTCTTCACTCTTTCTGGAGTACGACATGAGGAAATCATTTGCCGTATCTCTGACGTAGATGATAAAGTGTGTCACTTAGAAAATAAATTTGATGCTCACTTTCATAGCGATAGTGAAGAATTTTAATATTACTTTCATTTCTTGTATTGTAAATCACTTTCACTTATGAAATAAAATTTGTATTCTTTTATTGCTTTGTTTGAGGGGGGAGTTATTTCCAGGTTATGCATATTTTGAGGGGGAGCTCTTAATTTTTTATCATAATCAAAATAGGGGGAGAAATATTTAAAGCCTAAGCCTCTTATGATTAAATTTAAATATTATCTGGTATGTTTAAAGTGTTTGTTAGTGTCACAGATAAAACATGTTATTACAAGGCTTTAAAAGAAAATTTTGATCATCATCAAAAAGGGGGAGATTGTTGAACATACAAGGACTTGATGTTGAACTTACATGAAGCTTGAAGATTTTGATGATGATTCAAGAACAAAGAACTTAGAGAGTTGAAGACTTGTATTATTGTGTAATAACTCTGTTTTGATGAGTTTGAGTTTGTAATATTAGTGTCTAAGATAGCCAGTACATAGTCTATTCTTTAGAAGCTTCAAAAACTCATATTTATCAAAAATTCTCGGGTTTAATCGATTAAAAGACCAGATAATTGATTATTACAGTGAGAAAAACCATTTTCTATATCAACTCACTGTGATAATCGATTAACAATCCTGTTAATCGATTAACAGGACAGATAATCGATTAAACCAGTGCGTTTTGGGTCTCTGTTGATTTTGGCTCTGTAATAATCGATTAACACTTGAGATAATCGATTATTTCAGTCAGATTTGCATTTTGAACTTCAAATTAAACCTATTTTCGAAAACCCTAGTCCCAATACACCAAGTTTCGAAAATCCCCAATTCCTAAACCCTAATTCATCTACTTAAGGTTCTCTAAGGCTCTCAGAAAATTGAACAACCTTTTTTAAACAAAAGTTGAGAGTTGTGATTGCCAGAGAACTGTTTGTTGGAGGAAAAAGGGGCTTTTGGAACCTGGTGTGGGCTAGAAGCGATAAGAATCACTAAGTGGAGTTCTTAGTGGATTGTGTGTTGTGCCGTCTCTAGGGAAAGTTGTTCTTCATCTCTTGTGTGACTCAAGAGAGGTGTTTTCATTACTCTATCTTTTCCATTGTTATCTGTTTGTAATAACTTTGATTATAGTGACAACGTTAATCCTCTGTTTGAGTGATTAGCAACTGGACGTAGGGTCTTTTGATCCGAACCAGTATAAATCTTTTGTGTAAGACTCTATCCTTATTCTATTTACGTTTACACAACATTTTAATCGGTAAAACTTGGGGAAAATTTTGAAAACCTAATTTTTGTTAAGAAACCAATTCACCCCCCTCTTGGTTTTTGTCCGTTCACGCAAACATTCCACTGCGCGGTTCTAACAACTATCATAGAAAAGATATTAAACATACCAGACTTTAAAAATATTTTCTCCCCCTTTTATATAATAAACAAAAAATAATTAGTAATCATAAACAAAAACTCCCCCTCAATAAATGCTGGAAATAATTTGACTCCCCCTAAAGAAATCAATTTTGGATATTTATTTAGTCAAGTCAACAATACAGTTTGTAACTTAGATTGGAAATTAGCTAGACCTATGATAACAAGAGTCCTAAAATTCATCACTAAGAGAATCATAGCCAAATTCCAAGTCAAATTTGTGTTCTAGAGACGTCACGCGTGAGTCCACACCCAAAATGAGATTCACAATCTCATGATGCCTATTCTCATAGATGGTGAAGAAGTCTTGCATCCTTTGGTTCATGTTTAAAACAAGATCTTCAAGGGAGGAGTGAGCTTCATTATGAGCACCAGATGAGCTTCCTCTGACAGGAGAGGGTTCAGTATCAGCAGCTTCCATCTCAACATCTTCATCAACAACTGGCTGGGGAACATCATCCTTATGAACATAATGTCCATCAACATTGACCAATTGCATTTGGGAGAGTATACTATCCAACATTTTGTTGGAGTTCAACGTGTGGAACACTTGTTCCCCTTCAAGATTTACTCCTTTATATTCAAGAATTCAGGAGATAAGGAGAGCATAGAGAATCTTGACGGTGGGATGGAGAATACTTTTTAGCATGGTGGATAGGATCAAACTAGGCCAATCAATCAATTCATTATTTCATTATTGCATGGATGATGCAAAGATTTGCAGTAGAGCATTGGGCATGATTGGTGGCACAGGGACAGAGGATCCAAACAATAAGATGAAGTATAAGACGTTCATCTTTCTTTAATGGTCCTGCAAGAAGTTGTCTCCCAATTTGTAGTGCAGGATTGCGAAGGAAAGAGCAGTAAGTCATGTCGCCGCCGTCAAAATGAGGCGGTCGGAGCGACGCGATGGTTTCCGACTTTCCAATTTTCACGTTTTTATTGGTGTGGCTACAACGCCTTTAGGTTGTCCGATAACCGGGTTGAACCTAGAGGCGAGGTTTTCAAACAGGTGCTCTTGGACTGTCCGATAACCGGGCTAATCCAAGAGCTAATTTTGAAGGGTTCTGTGGAGTCGCCACCGATGTTTTTACCGGAAACATCGGAAAAGGAGTTAAAAGGCGTTGGTTTTCGAAAAACCAACTTTGGTCGTTAGAACCAGAGTTGGGTAAGGGAGTTAGTTACGTGTAAGGGAAGTGTTAGTTCCTTTATGACGCCCCTTTCGGGTTCCCTATGATAGGCCAGCAATTTAAATGATTAAACCAGAAAAATACGCTTTTACCCTTTTATTTGCGGAATTTAAAATTACGACTACATGGCCCTAGTATCTATTGCATAATTTAAATAAAGCAGTAAAAGATAGAGGGAGAAAGTAGAAACCTTCGGAGCAAGATTTCTATTAATCTTTTAAAAAATAGGGTGCTATGTGGCAGCCCTTCACTCTACACAGCGTCGAAAACCTCTCGAAACGCTAAAAAACACTCTTAGAAACGCTCAGAAACTCCAGAAATGCTTCGGAGGGGTTCTAGAGAGAGAAACTAGTGATGTGACTAGAGAGAGAGTGAGAAAGCTGTGTGAAATGAGGGGAATGGAGGCCCTATTTATAGGAATTCGCGCCTGTCAGGTCGAGACGACGGGCTCGCCTTGCAGGAATGGCGAGACGGCGGTCTCGACCCCAAAAGGCGAAAATTCTTATTTTTGTGCCAAAAATCCCTCCTATCCTAGTATGGGGCCTAATAGTCTCTCCTAGTGGCTTCTTAGGCTTC
Organism: Sphenostylis stenocarpa; assembly: GCA_963425845.1. Classification (NCBI taxonomy): domain Eukaryota; kingdom Viridiplantae; phylum Streptophyta; class Magnoliopsida; order Fabales; family Fabaceae; genus Sphenostylis; species Sphenostylis stenocarpa. Next base: position 12,147,429 of record OY731401.1, read on the forward strand.
ATCCATCTTCGAAAAGGAGGTCTTCTGATCTTTATTATGAGGTCGGGCAAGATTTGGGGTCTACAAGTCATAATCCTATCGAAGTTGTCCATATCCATTAGCATATTAATGGTGTCGTCCCAGATAGAAAATTTGGCCACATTCTCCCATATATCATCATCATCAAGGATGATAGTTACGCCTTTGACTCTAGAAGTAGCTATATTATCCCTGAATTTAAATCGTGAGTAGAAGACTTGTACCAAATCAGGGTAGTAAGCGCCTTCCATCTCAATGAAGGGTAAAATGCCTTGTTGTTCAAGAAGAGTTGGGAATTGGAATCCACGGTTGATGAACTGAAATCCTTTTAAAAATTTAGGAGTAATGATACTCCTTTTTTTCCAAAAATTGAGAAATTCCTGTCTCTTGTCCTCATCAGAAATTCATCCTTTAATGGAACTAGGTTGTGGTTGAGAAGTAGGAGCAAATCTTCTTCTGGTGGGAATCTTACGTCTTGAGGATTCAACCATTTTTGAGGAAACAAGAAATAAGGCTAAGTAAAAAGAGAAAGAATGGTGTGAGAGAGGCAAGAACTTGGAAGAGAGGCAAGAAGAGTGATATGATAATTTTCTGAGTCCTTCTATAAATAGAGAACACTTTCAACGACTATAAACACAAGAATCAATGCAAAAAGAGTCGTTGCCAACGACTATTTTTTTATTTTCAACGCCCAAGGACGTATGATAATTGATTATCACTTGTGATAATCGATTATTTGTTCATCAGTTGCCTAGAAATTTTCCATAAATGCATGGATAATGGATTATCAATTGGAATAATCGATTATTCCAGAAAGTTTTGCAGAGTTTCAGAGAAGTAAGGATAATCGATTATCACGTGGAATAATCAATTATTATAGAGAGTTTTTCAAAGTTAGGATATTTCAGACTCAGAATAATTGATTATTGCCATAGATAATTGATTATTCCAAAACGAATTTTAAGGATTAAGTTAGGATATTTCTAATATTTCCTAAATCTCTCCTAAGTTCATAGAATCTATCCTTGGGGAGAGGTTTGGTAAATATATCTGCTAATTGATGTTTTGTGTCTATATATTCGATTTTACAATTTCACTTACAAATATGATCTCTTAAGAAATGATGCCTAATCTCAATGTGCTTAGTTCGGGAGTGCATAATAGGATTTCTGGTAAGATTAATCACACTCGTATTATCACACTTCAAAGAAATGTCATTAAGAAAGATATCATAATCTTCTAATTGTTGCTTCATTCAAAGGATTTGTGCATAACAATTTCCAACCATTATATATTCGGCCTCAGTCGTGGATAAAGCAACACACGCTTGTTTCTTTAAGTTCCAAGATACTAAGGAAGATCCTAATAGATGACAGGTTCCACTAGTACTTTTACGATCTATTTTACAACCCCCATAGTCAACATCAGAAAAATATATTAAACTAAGTGAAGCTCCAAAAGGATAGCATAACCCAAATCTTGTGGTTCCTTTAAGATATTTTAAGATTCTTTTTACTGCAGTTAAGTGAGATTCTTTTGGACAAGTCTGAAATCTAGCACACACACAGAAAAATTGCATGATATCAAGCCTACTTGCAGTCAAGTATAATAAATAACCTATCATACCTCTATACATAGATTGATTTATTTCCAAACTTGATTCATCCTTATCCAAATAACAGGATGTTCCCATTGGTGTGTTAGCTTCTTTTGCAGTATCCATTCCAAACTTCTTGAGGATTTCCTTGCAGTATTTTGTTTGAGATACAAAAGTGCCATATTTTAATTGCTTGATTTGAAGTCCAAGGAAGAAAGTTAATTCCCCCATCATGGACATTTCAAATTCACCCTGTATAATGCTTGCAAATCCTTCACACACAGAGTTATCAGTAGATCCAAAAATGATATCATCAACATATACCTGGACTATTAGAATATGTTCACCTACTCTCTTAATAAACAGAGTTGAATCAATTTTTCCTTTAGAGAAATCATTTGATAATATAAAAGGGCTCAATCTTTCATACCATGATCTAGGAGCTTGTTTCAATCCATAAAGTGCCTTATTTAATTTAAAAATGTGATATGGATATTTAAAATCTTTAAAACCCGGAGGTTGTTGCACATATGCATCTTCTTTGATAAAATCATTTAGAAAAGCAGTTACATCCATTTGATACAGTTTGAATTTCATCATAGAAGCATAATCAAGAAGTAAGCGTATAGCCTGTAACCTGGCAACAGGAGCATAAGTCTCATCAAAGTCTATACCTTCCTCTTGATAGTAACCTTTTGCTACAAGTCTAGCTTTGTTCTTGGTTATGTTTCCTTCTTCATCAAGCTTGTTTCTAAACACCCATTTAGTTCAAATCAGTTGATGAGATTCTTCTCTTGGAATCAATTCCCAGACTTGATTTCTTTCAAACTGATTCAATTCTTCTTGCATTGCTATACACCATTGATCATCCTTGAGAGCTTCCTCAACACTCTTGGGTTCTATCTGTGAAACGAAGGCTACATTCATACAGAAGTTAGTTATATTTTTAGTAGTTACTCCATTTGAAATATCACTAATTATGTTGTCAAGCGATATTCCTCTTGGTGATTTCCATTCTTTTGCTAACTCGGTTGGTTGTGATGGTTCATTCTCATTCAAGTACATTTCTTCTACAACTTCCTTTAAGTACTCATCATCACCTGCATTTTCCTTTCTTGACACAAGAGGATTTTCCTCAAGGTCTTAAATCCTTTATCACAAAGGTGAATCATACTGAGAAGATTGTGCTTTAGTCCATTAACAAGGAGCACATCCTTTATCTTTAAAGTATTTGCACCACCAATGTTTCCGGTTCCAATGATTTTGCCTTTATTGTTATCTCCATAAGTTACATATCCTTGTTCTTTCTTTTTGAAACTTACAAATTTCTTTGTATCACCAGTCATGTGTCTTGAACAACCATTGTCAAGGTACCACATTGACTTCTTGGATTTATAGATTTCCTACAAAATAAGGGAACAATGATCTTGGATCCCCATAAACTTTTGGGTCCTTGGGGTTAGAGATAATTAAATTATTTAACTATGGGTACCCAAACATATTTCCCTTTAGGAATACCAAAATGCTTAATCTTACATCTATTTGAAGTATGTCTCTGTTTCATACAATAAAAACATGCATTTGAGGATTTAATTTTTGAGAAAGATTTAACTTTATTTTGTGGAAGTACTATCCCTTTCACAACCCATACTCTGCAGGTTCTTTGATTTCTAGTTCTTTTTAAAGAAGCATGACTATTAACTTTGGTTTTCACAAAATTTTGATTTTCATCCTTTCTAACATCAACCAAAATTTTCATAGATTTTTCTAGTAAATGCTCAAGTATGCATATGTCAAATTCATAACTCTTATATGATGCACACACAATTGGTTCAACTTATTTTTCTTCAAAAGATACAATTTTAGTTTTCAAAAATTATACTTTTTTTTCATATTTATTCAAATTATTTTTTAGGGTTTTATGTTCAGATTTCAAAACTTTAAAAGCAGTAAACAATTCTTGATATGCATTATATAAGGCGTCATAATCATGTTCATTATCATTAGAAGAACAATCAGAATCACTTACCTTATGGTCAGAAGAATAATTGTTATTTGCAATCAAGCAAAGATTTGCTTCAACCTCATAATCACTTGACTCTAAATTAGAGTCACTTTCCTCCCAAGCAATGTAAGCTTTCTTCTTGTAGGATTTTCTTCCTTTAGAATCATCACTCATTTTGTTATTGGGACAATCGGCTTTTACATGTCCGGTTTCTCCGCATCCATAACATTTGAAATTTGAGGAAGATCCTTCTTTTTCATTCCTCTTGCCTTTGAATGGATACTTCCCTTTTGCTTTCATGAACTTGGTGAACTTCTTAATTATGAGACTCAAGTTCTCATCTTCTTCATCATCAGAATCTTCTTCTTCCTTCTTCTTCTTGCTTTTTATGACCTCAGTTTTGAAGGCAATGTTTCTTTTATTACTTTGGCCTTCCTCATCATTTAACCTTCTCAGTTCAAGTTCGTGCTCTCTCAGTTTTCCAAAGAGACCCGCCATTGTCATAGTTGTAAGATTTTGAGACTCTGTGATGAGTCCTTAGTTGCCCCAAAGACAGAAGATATCATCCCTAGGAGGATCACTAGAAGCATGACTAAAAGGGAGACTTCCTCCTCACCCTTCAGTTTTAAGTATTTTCTTTTCTTATGTTTTTTCACTTATTTTTGCTTTCCTTTTGTAGGCTCACCTTTTGCAAGGCCAAAGTAACAAAAAGAACATTTCCTTCAAAACCGAGGTCATAAAAAGCAAGTGAAGAAGATTTTGATGATGAAGAATATGAGAAATTAAGTCTCATAATTAAGAAGTTCACCAAGTTCATGAAAGCAAAAGGAAGCAACCATTCAAAGGCAAAAGGAATGAAAAAGAAGGATCTTCCTCAAATTTCAAATGCCATGGATGCGAGAATCGGACATGTAAAAGTCGACTGTCCCTAACAACAAAAGGGGTGATGATTCTAAAGGAATAAAATCCTTCAAGAAGAAATCCTACATTTATTGGGGAGGAAAGTGACTCTAATTCTGAGTCAAGTGATTCTTAGGTTGAAGCAAACTCTTGCTTGTTGACAAATAACAATTACTCTTCCGACCGTGAGGTAAGTGATTCTGACTGCTCTTCCAGTGATAATAAGATGATTATGATGCCTTACATAATGCATATCAATAATTGTTTACCGCTTTTAAAGTTTTGAAATCTAAACATAAAATCCTGAAAAAGAATTTGAATAAATCTGAAAAAGAAGTAGAATTTTTGAAACTAAAATTGTATCTTTTGAAGAAAAAGGAGTTGAACTAATTGAGTGTGCATCATGTAAGAGTTATGAATTTGACATATGCATACTTGAGCATTTACTAGAAAATGCTACGAAAAATATGGTTGATTTTAGAAAGGATGAAAATCAAAATTTTGTGAAAAACTAAAGTTAATAGTCATGTTTCTTCGAAAAGAACTAAGAAATCAAAGAACCCACAAAGTATGGGTCATGGGAAAGGACTGACTCCACAAAATAAAGTTAAATCTTTCTCAAAAATTAAATCCTCAAATGCATGTTTTTAATGTATGAAACAAGGACATACTTCAAATAAATGTAAGATTAAGCATTTTTGTGTTCCTAAAGGGAAATATGTTTGGGTATCCATAGTTAAATAATTTAATTATCTCTAACCCCAAGGACCCAAAAGTTTATGGGGACCTAAGATTATTGTTCCCTTTATTTTGTAGGAAATCTCTAATCCAAGAAGTCAATGTGATACCTTGACGGTGGTTTTTCAAGACACATGACTAGTGATAGAAAGAGATTTGTAAGTTTCAAAAAGAAAGAACAAGGATATGTGACTTATGGAGATAACAATAAAGGCAAAATCCTTAGAACAGAACCATCGGTGGTGCAAATACTTTGGAGATAAAGGATGTTCTCCTTATTGATGGACTAAAACACAACCTTCTGAGTAGTAAGTTAGATTTGTGATAAATGACTTTAAGGTAATTTTTTAAAGCAGTTACTACACTATACATCTTAAGGATTCTAAGGAAATTGCATTAAAAGGTAT